>JASTWL010000626.1:0-105916 GCA_035220575.1 Temnothorax rugatulus | reverse complement strand
CCACGCTAAATTAATTGTTTACGTAATAATATTACCTTCTTGGATCGAGAAAGTTAATTCGATCTCATTTGTTGTGACAGCACTATAGCACGAATAAAATTAACGTCTTCAAATACAATGGTATATTGATATATTCTTGATTTTTTAAACAATGCGATCATCTCCCAGATAAAAAAGATATCCCGTAGCAGGAAATAAATTCTTTTTATTAACGACATGGCCCGTTAAATAGCAAATTCTTCATTAACTGTACGAATACTGATAACTGTTTCCTTTTTGTCAATTATTTTTTTTTTACAAAATTGCACTACAAAGAAGTTCTCTGAATGATCCCATCTAAAAACGTCATTAGAATTATTACATAATCTTCCCTTCGTGTAAATGAATTAATTGTTAAAATTACTAATTTAAGATTTGATGTAAGATTAAAGCAAGATTCTAAAATATCACTGTTATCTGCTCTTTGTAATAGACATGGAAGGATTAACATATGTATAGAATACATTTATCTTTGAGATAAGTAAGGTAATAGAATGTCTTCAAAATACAAAGATGTGATTTTGAAATTAGATGATAAAACTAACCAAGTTCGAAAAAGAGTTCAAAGTTCTAATTCGCTATTATATTGAACATGTTCTCTTCTGACTGTTTCACCTAAATATTTCAAAATTTATGAAAATGTTTGTTTTTTGATAATTTGTCCATTTGTGCCTACACGAAAAATATGCATACCTTATGAGAGGAGAAATTATTGGGGTACCGCGGCTTACAGGAAATTCCACTGTCGGGTAGAGATTTGCAATCTGTGGCTGCAATCCTGCGTTATAAATTTTTCCGATTGATTCTAAAAATATCTCATTATTATGATCCTTGGTTCGTTCATATAGCGCTACATTTGTTACTGTAGAGTATAAATAATTGTTTAAAATGTGTTGAAGAATATTCTGAGGAGATATTTCAATCGTCACTGTATCTTTTGAAACTGAACGTATCGTCTTTGCGAATAACACCGGAGACAACAAGTGATTTGTATAATATTTTGAACATAAAGGTATAGTATTGGAGTACTCGTGAGAGGATGTTGTCAGCCACTTTAAGCTGTGAAACTTTCTTTGTGGTAATGTTCGGTTCAAGTATTCTTCAGACTTAGCTACAGCAGGTTTGATGTAACGACTATGAAAGGTATATAACCACAAGAAATTTCTTTTATAGATATACTATTCGCCTAAAAGAATGAATAAAATCATAAGTATTATTAATTGTTTACTTTAACAAAACATTAAAGATTATATTGTTTATAAGCATTAATATATACCTGCAATTTGGTGAGGAATGTTTTTATAGAATTCGTTGGTCCGCTTACAATAAATTAGAAGAACTATTGTAACAAGCTATATCGATATCCGAAGGACACATAACTTTTAAGGTTTCAAGGTCGAGATTAACTTCAGCCATGGAGCCATTAATTATTTTGACTCGTGAAGGGCTAAACCGATAAAATATGCCGACAGAATCGTTTCTTCGGCCGTTAAACATCCATCAGCATAGCCACAGATTAGTTCACCAATAGAGTGACCGATTATAAAATCGGGGACTACACCAATAGATGTTAAAAGATCAACTAATCCAATCTGCGATACATATAAAGAAATAGCTTTCCATTTGATTAAAATAAAGATTAGAATTATGAGATAATTATAAAGTAATTTTTTATTAATTATCTTTATAATATATGGTGTGTATATATGTTACAGTTAAAACCCGAAATCCGTCAAAACCCGAATTTACTGGTAAATACTAATTTTAACTAAGCCAGCTCGGCAATTCGCGTTCTAACTGAAATAATTAGTCAAAACTAGAATTGACCGAGTGCTTTAGTATATTCGCGTTCTAACTGAAAAAATTTAGTTAAAACTAGAATTAACCGATGCGCTTTAAACACTTAAATACTTTTAAAGCGCGTCTGCACTAACCTACATAGGTTAGATGACGCGCTTTAAGTATTTAACTGTTAAGGGGATGCTGGAGCCGCAGGCGAACTCGATTAGAGTCGGTAAAGAAGGCCGGCGAACTCTAACGCGAGTTACAGCGCCCGCCCTTTACCTTCACGGTGGTAGGAATTGGAATCAATATGTCGATAATGTCAATATTTTTAATTCCGTTTCTTACATTATCGTAAATATAATTCTGTATATTGCTCTAATGAGGTATTCATGCAAAACATGAATATATATTTGTACGCAATATTAGAATTACAATTGCATGTATTATAATATGTGTGAACTCACACGCGCGCACGCGCACACATATTCTAATATATTACATATACTATGTTTACGTGAGCGTTACACACTTCCGTAGTAACTTACTCAAACTATCACAACTTACGATAATTTTCTCCGCGTAAACGGGGGTTCTAGCCGAGATAATTCTTACAAAAGTATAACGCTCCGCGTAAACATAGCAATAGCCATATAAGTACATACAATACAGGAATGTAGTTTGGTATACAAGTACCAAATGCTATTCGGAGGTAATGTACTTCTCAAGCGTTTTCGAGAAATCGGTTTGAAGTTCAGCACGCTACATTAGTACCGCGGCAGTAAAAGGTTCGTCAAGTAATGTCGCTGGCCGGACGGACTAGACTGCGCTACGACTGCAGGTCGCGTGTTCGTCTACTCTCTGTTATCTGTTTCACTCTCTTATTTCTTTTACTATTACAAATAAAAATGTACAGAATGTATAACAATACGCAGACAAATCCTTTATATCATCGAACGTTTTTTTGTCTTTGTCATGAAAAAAAAAATAACAATGCACAAATAATAAGTATATAAATATATGTATCATTTAGGCGGCGAAATATGAAACAAGGGAATAAGTTATGCATATGTTTATTGTTTTCTGTATGTATAGGTGTACAAACAGATAGGTACAATGATATAAAAGCAATTATTCGTGAAATAAACTGCATACACAATTATAATTAATTAATTAATTTATTTATTTTAATCCTTGCAGAGGGAAAAGTGATACAGGAGACTTTTTTTTACTTGATTTGACATCAAGAATATGCTGTTGCAATAGTATCACAACTTTTGTAAAATCTTGAGTATACATCTCTGTGGAGTTTTCATGTATACACAAATGTTTACAAAAATTGGCGTACTATTGCAACAGCATATTTTGTAGACCAAATGAAGTAAAAACGTCCTTTTCGGAGGGAAAATTACCATTTTTCCCTCCGACTAACAATTATCGAGATATTGTAAGCTAAATATTGCAAAATAGTTCAAGTTTTCCTTGAACATCTAAAAAAATATTAGGCAAATAAAAAATGTTTCAGACAAAAGTTGTTCAAATTAATTCGTAGAAAAAGATGACATAATAAAAATTGAGGTTTACATTACAGACAATCAAGTTGGGTATTATTGGGTTCAAAGTGAGCGCCGGATCCAAAATTCTCATTTCATGTCCCCCTTCAAACCATATGCAATAAATTGTAGCTAAAAAATGTTTCCGTATCTTCTACAATTTTTTATATTTTTGCATGAGGTTATTAAACTGGGACTCCCTGTCTACTTATATGTGCACTGTTACTTTTTTTCACAATAAAGACAAAAAAACGTTCTATAATATAAAAATTTGTCTGCGTATTGTTATACATCCTACACATTTTATTTGTAACAATAAAAGAAAAAGAGAGTGAAAAAAATAACAAAGTAAGCGAACACGCAACCTGCAGACTCGTAGCGCGGCGCCTAGTCCTCTGAGCTACCGACGTTGCTTGATAAACCTTTTACAGCAGCGATACTAATGTAGCGTGCTAAATTCCGCGATTTCTCGAAAACGCTTGAGTGGTGGTGCATCGACTCCGATAGCATTTGGTACTTCTATACCAATACTACATTCCTGAAAGCTCGGCAAAATTGGTGACTCGGAGAGTACGTGCTTCCGAAGATAGACGTATGGTCACTTACAAAAAGGTTGCAACAGTACGACATTCACAGCAGTACTGAAAATCTATAATGTACGTGATATAAACTATGCGTTTTTAGTACTGCAGTGAATATCGGACTATTGCGACTTTTTTGTAAGTGACCATATAGCGTTTAATGAAAATTGTACGTATAATATATACGCCTGTAGCATTTTCATATAACTCACAATCAGCTCACAACAAATGCCTTTGATAATTCGTTTTTACTAGTCAGCTCATAAAAAAACGCTTTATTTGTACTATCCAGCCCACGATAAACGCCTCTGGCAATAAATTAAATATTGTCAGTTGACGATAAACGCCTTTGACAGTAAATAAAATATAGCTAACCCACGATAAATACCTCTGGCAGTAAATAAAAAGTAGCCAGACGCCTCTAGCAGTAAGTAAAAAATAGCCAGCCCACGATAAACGCCTCTGACAATTTTGACAATATGGAATGAGCCCCTCTATCGCCCATTTCTGTGAAACGCAACCAAATATTTTTATCGTTTCTCCATTTCCATTTGCCTACGAGATAGGTAAACTGGGTTCTTTTTCTTTTTGTTAAACCGTACTTCCATAAATACATAAAACACATATATAAAGTTATGTATTATTCTTTTTTCTAACAGTTTTATCACACATGCTTTCTGGAGTGTGTAATTTCCATATGAAAGCATAATTACAATATTCTTTAAAATAATATAATTCAAAGAACATTTACTGTCACGGAAAAGGCAACAGTTCACGGTTTTCTACGATAGTGATAAAGTGTCGTCTCATAGATTCAACATCATTGGAATATGTTTCTTTGCAAGAATTTTTGCCTAAGACTACATCCGTTGCAAAAGCCGCAGCAAATATTCCACAACACGTAGCATCCGGTAGTCAAAAATCTTCAAATATATATTATATTTGAAGATTTTTGCTCACTGAAAATGAGCGTCGAGCGTCAACGTGAAATGGCACCTTTACGGTCGGGCAGTAGATTATATCGGCGTACAGGAGAGTCAACTGTTTACTTTGCAGTATGTCTACACTACTGCAATGATACGATGCGAATATAAGGATGCGTTCACATTATAGAGTCAAACCTCGATAATCTAAATGCATCTACAAAAAAGTGACATGCATTTTTATAAACCTAATAAGTTAAAATATTTGTTGACTCAAATAATTATTTCTATTTGAAAAATGAAACATTCCACATTTATGTATTATAACATTTCAGATTAGAATCTTGCTTTCTGCTTTGCGCATCAAGCTACGCGGCTAAACTTGAGAGGTACTGAAACTCGCGGTATATTCATAAGTAACACAAAAAACATCATTTTCTTACAACAAGTTGCTGGACGTTTATAAGCAAAACGCATGACACTTCATCTCATGAGTCTTCGTTTTATAGATGGAAACGTACATAATCCGTCCAAGCAATATCAAAGCTTATAGTTATAACTCCTTTTTTGAAGAATAAAATTAAAAAAAACTTATTATTCTTAAATATTTATTCCATGTATCTTATAATTCTAAAATATAGATAATATTTCATGTAAAACTTCAAAAAAATTTCCATTTTTAAAATTATTCAAAGAAAAAAGTATATAGAAATAATTGTTTGTTCCGCCAATAATAATTAAAACAAAAATGTTTATTATTTTCGACGACAATTGGCAATAAGTGTAGTGAAACGACTTTACAACATTTCGACTCTCAGGATTGGGCCCTTGTCAAGCGATCTAAATAACAAATAATTCAGTGTAACAATGATTGGTCAACGAGAATTGTCAACAGAAAGAATATTTTAAATAAAAAGCAATACCTGGTATAAAACTAATCTTTGTCACGACTTACACATCTGCGTTTACGAAAAGTTTAACTGAAATGATCATAAAATTTATATATTCTAAAGAAAAAGTGTTCTAATGATCTACTTGATGTTTGCGAAGATTACAATCCTATCGTATTTACTGTACTAACAGTCCTGAGATAAAACGTGACGCGTATTGCACGCGTCCAGCACGAAGGGGACAATAAGCGTTGACAACAATATAATCTTTCCGTATATATATATATATATATATATATATATATATATATATACATATATTTAATTTTTATTACATGTGTAAACCGTGATATATCGATGAAGCTAATTTTGCTCTGTATGTATTTTATCTATTAGTACAGTAAAAAGTATACTATATATAATATACTAACAGACATTTGTCTAAAAATTTTTTAGACAAATTACATTTATTTTAATTTATTCCGTTTTCCTTGTATTGGCAATAAGTTACTTTTCCAAAATGGCACATTTTCAAAGAAAATACGTACATGTTGGTCAAGAGAAAGAAGATTTTTCTATAAATATTTATCATTTACGCTCCTTCCGTTCTTTATTTCTCACTTTTCATAATACATATTTTTTATATATACACATACATCATATATTGATATATAAAATAGATTTTCAAACAAGATTTACCTAATTATACGTACGGGGGACATATTATAAACGCGCGCGCGCGAGCGCGCGAGCGCGAGCGCCGATATATGTAAAAGAAGCCTAGCACGATTCTCGCCGGCTCGCGGCTGCAGGTCGAGCCGAGTGTCGAGCATCACGCGGTGATGCCACATTGCCGCAATTTGGCATCACCGCGTGCAATTGGCATCACCGCGTGATGCTCGACGCTCGGCTGCGAACCGGCGAGAATCGTGCTAGGCTTCTTTTTCATATCTCGGGCTCGCGCGCGTGTGCGCGCGCGCGTCTGTAAGGGTGGGTATACACTACGCCGAACGAACAGCGAATCGTGCATTTGTATACCATTCGTGCGAAGCACACATGCACACGGCTGGCATGTGTGCTTCGCACAAATGGTATACAAATGCACGATTCGCTGTTCGTTCGGCGTAGTGTATACCCACCCTAATATGTCCTTCTCGTATTTATAAAAATAAATCGTGTTTGGAAATGTATTTTATATATCAATGTATGATGATGCTACGCGATCTCTTCTATTCTTTCCTATAAGCTTTTACATATGAATTGTAGGAGAATTTATTTTTTATGTATGCTTTAGATTCTTCAGTCACACATATACCCACACAGCACACTGTATCCTGGGGATATCCCAAATTGTCCCAGATTTCCAAATACGATCCCACGGATATCTCAGCAGGTTCTGTCCGGGATATTCCAATAGGATATCGTGAGATATCCTATTATAATCTCACGATATCTAAATATTCTGTCATATCCGTTGGCTTTGCATAAACTATCTTCTGAAGAATATCCTTCACTCAAAAAAAAATATTCTACTGATAAGTGGGGAATTCCTCTTAGCACTTCCTCTAAGCAAAAATGTTACATAAAGAATATTTTTCTTTAAGTAATACGTATTACTTTATAAAAGAGTGGATGCGTAAACTATAATCAAGAGTAAATTCCTCTATAGCAAATTCTACTATAATAATCCGAATAGCCTCTTAAAATTAGAGGATATGCAAGATATTCCCGTATAGAAATTTGTTAGGGATGGCCTTACATAACATAAGGCCCCGATCATTACTTATTAGGGATGCCATGAGAAAGATTTCCTTATTTTAACATGATGAGGTCCCGATCATTATTTATTAGGGATTCCATAAGAAAGGTTTCCTTATTTTTATCTAATAAGGCCCTTGTAAGGATTTGATAAGGATGTTTTAACTTCATAAATACTTATTTATCAGGGCTAACCTGATGAAGTCCCGATCATTATTTATTAGGAATTCCATAAGAAAGGTTTCCTTATTTTTCTCTAGTGAGGCCTTTGTAAGGATTTGATAAGGATGTTTTAACTTCATAAATACTTCTTTATTAGGGCTAACCGGATAAGGTCCCGATCATTATTTATTACCCACACAGTACACAATGTCCATTGGACGTCCATAGACGTCGACTGGACGTCCAGGATGTCCAGTGGACGTCCTTAGACGTCCAATGGACATCATGTGCTGTGTGGGTAGGGATTCCATAAGAAAAGTTTCCTTATTTTTGTCTAATGAAGCCCTTGTAAGAATTTGATAGGAATGTTTTAACTTTATAAATATACTTTTTCATAAATATATTTACGAACACAAAATTTCATAATAAGCCGGCACTGGTTTCTGACATTCACCCGACATTAAGAAATATTATATCATATATTTAAAATTTTATTACTCTTTTTAAACTGAATTTGTTTCTTAAGATGATTTTGGAAAAATTATATATTTGCGCTGGTTATGACATATGTAGACTATATATGTAGACTATATATAACGCTCACATTAATTAAGAAGTAGTCTACCACGTAAGGCAGTTGGCTCACGATCCAAAGGTCCCGAGTTCGAATCCCACCAAGGTAAGTGTTTTTTCAGATACCAGAAAATATTTATAATCATAAACTGCATCTTAAGAAACAAATTTACTTAAAAAATAGTAATAAAATTTCGAAATAAATAATTTTTTTTTTATGTCGGGTGAATATCGGAAATCAGTGTCAGTCCTCTAGCATTAAGAGGACTGCAATCTTAAGTCTAGCGTCTCATGGTTAGAGGATATTCCTCTAGATTTTAAAATATCTTCTTGAGACCGTATTTCAGAGGAAAATCCTCTAAAATCAAGAAGGAGCCACTAAACGACAGAATATTTTTTTGGGAGTTAATTAATATCTTGCGATATTTTTTGATCTACCTCAGATATCCTGTGGACGTCATCTAAGATGTCTGCAAGATACTAAATAGCCGGACACTTGTGCATCCAATGGATATCCACCGGATATCTGAGATCATTTTGGGATGTCCTGCGGTTATTGCGATATCCCAAAATGATGTCTGTAGGACGTCCCTCAGATAAAGTGTGCTGTGTGGGTATGCACGCATTGCACACTCGCTAGGCATATGCCTGATTTGTAATATTTATACTTTATTATACTAAAGTCAAATTGTATTCAATTTTATATCTTTTCTTTTTTTGTACTGTTATCCAATATAATATCCCATATCATAATTAAATTACGATATAATATCTCATATAATAATTTATATTGCATAAATTATCTACATGAAAAGATTTGTGTAAACATAATGACACGTACGTAAATAATTCATTCCGGGAAGTAAACTTTTGAAAATGTCCTACAAAACCCTGATCCTAGGTAATAGTGTCACTTATCAACCTGATTTTTTAAGTCGATAAGTCCGGAGTATTATCCTATGATCCAGCGATGCACTTCACTGCACATTTGATTACAGCACTACCTATCGTACTACCTAGCAACTAAACTACGGTCTGTTTTACTCTTCACACCGATTCCGCACGCATACATACATATGAAATTTTTAGAAACATTTTTCCTCTTATACTAAAGCTCGCAGCTCATTTCTGCAAGCACAGAATTCTTCTTTATTGTATTTCCGAGTGCGGAGCCTCCTCATTTTATATGTACAAAGTCTACATTTTATATGCAGCAAATGTTGTCACAACAAAACTATAATTTTTCATTTTTTTCGTTTTTGATATAAAATCGGCGGCTCCGCACTCCGTTTTTGTGCGTACTTTAATCCTGTAAAAGGATTTTCAATTCCGTAAAGCCAATTTCAAAGTTTAGTGTTTTCAAAAAAATGTCGGTAATTTATTCTACTCCAGCATCCCCTTAAGCGCGTCATCTAACCTATGTAGGTTAGTAACGCGCTTTAAACAGTTAAATACTTTGTATTTATGTGTTTTGACTGTAAGAGAAACACGTCACACAGACCGCGAATTTACTAAAGCGGTCAGTTAAATCTAGTTTTAACTGAATTTTTTCAGTTATAAAACGCGAATGTACTAAAGCATTCGGTCAATTTTAGTTTTAACTAAATTCTTTCAGTTAGAACGCGAATTACCGAAAGGGCTTAGTTAAAACTAGAATTTACCAGTAAATTCGGGTTTTGACGGATTTCGGGTTTTAACTGTAACATATATATAGTATAATTTATGAAGGCCAAACAAAGAGTTTTCTTCTTACCTGTAGTCCAATAAGACCCAATAAAAAATTTAATATACTATCAAAAATATTTTTATTATCACTTGTTAAAATATCTGTAAGTGATATACCGTAAGATCTCAAAACGATACCACATTTCTGGATTGCCTCGGCAAACACTGGGAATTTCATTAGAGCGCGACCTATTAAAATTTTAATAAAATTTCTAAATTTCAATATACAGATATGTACATACATCCGTATGGCATGCCGTTTTACTTTTTAATAACACAAATAATATTTTACTCGATATAAAAGTTTTAGAAAATAATTGTCTTAAGAAAAATTGCGATTCTTATTAATGAATTAAAATTATGTTGAACATAATAAAAATAGGGTGAATTAAAATCCACTAAAAAAAGACATTAAAAATGTAAAAGAAAACGCCAAGTATGTTTCAGGCAAAATAATTTTATAAATAATATTAGAAAAATAAAGAAAATATTTACTTAAAAAACACAAAAAAAATAAGTATAATGGCATAAAAAGAAGTGAAATCAAAGTATTATTCCAAGTATATTTATTAGAGCAAGTAATATTATTTAAAAAACACAAAAAATAATATAACAGCATGAAAAAGAAGTGAAATCAAAGTGTTATTCCAGTATATTTATTAGAGTAAGTAATATTTCGCAAGATATATATTTAGTGCGTGAATTAAAGGAATACAATATTTTATAAACTATCTCTCAAAATTGCAGTAGACCTAATATAGTATGCAGAAGACATTTAAAATGTATGAAATACAACAGCATGATAAAATGAAAATATAGAATACAATAGATAGCGTAACGAGAGGTGCAGAAATTGAAAAGGGTTTAGTTACATCGATAATAAGCAGAGACAACAATCGAAGATGGACATAATCTCCAGCAGCATCCGCCGGGCACACCAAGTAGAGTAGAATATTATTTATGCTATTAAAAAGTAAAACGGTGTGCCATCCAATTTTTATTATGTTCATCTAATTTTAATTTGACAAATTATTATATGTCGCGACGTAATAATAATTTGATGAATTAAAATAATGTCTGGATATAAAAATAATTGCGAATTTTTATTATGTTCCGACATAATTTTAATTCATTAATAAGAATCGCGATTTTTCTTAAGACAATTATTTTTTTATCTTTTGTATTGAATGGAATATTTTTTATGCTATTAAAAAGTAAACGGCTTGCCGTACCAATTTTTATTATGTTCCGACATGATTTTAATTGCCCTGGTAAAAATTACCGTTAGAAACGGATAGAAGAACGTGCATTCTATCCGTTTCTGACTGTTTTACTATGCGTTTCTTTCCCTGCAATTGCACGTTCTATCCGTTTCTAACGACAATTTTTACCAGAGTGGATGAATTAAAATTATGTCGGGACATAATAAAAGTTCCTTTTATGTCCCGACATAATTTTAATTCATCCAATTTTTATTATGTCGACATAATTTTAATTCATACAATTTTTATTATATTTGACATAATTTTAATTCATTAATAAGAATCGCAATTTTTCTTAGACAATTATTTTTTAAAACTTTTATATCGAGTAGAATATTATTTATGCCATTGAAAGTAAAACGGCGTTCCATATTTCTCCTATCTATCTTCTTCTATGCTTTTAGAATTAAATTTTTGTCGCGATATAATTTTAAATAATTATTTTTATATCTGGACATAATAATAATGTTTCCAAACCATTTTTCTCTTTATTTTAAATCGGAGAATTAGTTTTCATTGTATATTAAAAATTTTTGCTATTAAAAAGTAAAACGGCATGCCATAGTTTAGGGGCCTCATCTCAAATATCGATGAAATTATGCTCAATCGACGCGTTTTTGCACAAAACAAAAGAATCTGGCAGAAAAAAGTGTCGCTCTGCCCCGCGATGCGAGATATTAAAGTTGACAGGAATCAGATTTGCATGCGCGTGCGGCCACTGAGCATGCGCATGTGGCCGCAGGGCATGTTCAGTGTTGCTATATCTCGTCGGTATGACAGAATCATAACCTGATTCCTGTCAACTATAATGTTTAATATCTCGCGTCGCGGGACAGAGCGACACTTTTTCTGCCAGATTCTTTCGTTTCGTGCAAAAACACGTCGATTGAGCATAGTTTTATCGATATTTGGGGTGAGGCCCCTAAAACTAAATAATTATACCCTTGAAATACGTTAATGCATGTTTCGCTGAATACCATTTTTTTTAAAAGCGTTCAGGCAAATGCTATTTGGCTAGGAAAATAGCATTTGAACACAAATAAACGGGCGTATACCATTTGACCAGGCAGATACAGCATTTCCCTAGTCAAAAGCTATTTTCCTAAAATAACCATTTGCCTACGACATATATATTATTATAAGTTTGATAACATAGGTACTAGATAAGAATATGTTATGATCATGATCGTAACAGTCCATATTTGTACGTTCTGTATACTTATATTATATTCTATAACTTAAAATTCTTCTTTGTTGAATGTACATTTAAAATATTTTATAACAATATATATTACTTACTCATCCCAAACCATTGAGATCCTAATCCAGAAAATATAAAACAAATTGGTCTTCTAATATATGGAGTATGTTCTATTTTATTAATTGTATTATGAGATATTTTAGACCCAGTTATCGCGTATCCTCTATAAGGATGACCTTCTATATCATCATTATGAATATGATGTAGCAGAGATATAAACTCAGCATCTATTGGTCGATTTCGCACCTGCATTCAGTAACAAGAATGTACACTTTATAATTCTTGGAATAATTTTACAAAAAAGAACGATAATATTATCTTATTCTGCAGTGTTTTACTTTAGCAATTATTAATGCATTGTTATTACTTAATATATTAAATAAATATACATTTAATACATTTACTTTTCTTTTTTGTGCAAATTGGAAATAATTTCGAAAGCGATTATGTACGCAAATATCTTTTTCACAACACCTTCACGGAAAGTTCGACTTTCCATGCCTGTAGAGAGGGGCGAAAGTGACCAATTTCACGCCAGGGCGGCATAGCGGGAGGAAAGTGAGTACTTTCCTCCCTAGGGAGGAAAGTGCTCACTTTCCTCCCGCTACTGCCGCCCTGTCGTGAAATTGGTCACTCTCGCCTCTCTCTAGGCATGGAAGTCGAACTTTCCGTAAAGCTATTGTGAAAAATAACGTGTGCACCTCGGGTCGAAAGCTCGCCTTCGGCTCGGGCGGCAAACTTCACACTCGTCTGAAAAACGCTACTTTCGCCCCTTGGTGCACAATATACTATTTAGACACTGTATAAATACACGTGTGTATATTAATTATTATGTTTGTTATATTTATATGATAATATAAAAAAACTTATGTCAAAAATTATTTCTGAAATAAATGAAATAAGCCATTATAATATTTGCTTACATGATCCAACATAATTTTAACTGCTTCCTCCGTACGACCAGATACAGCTACAAGCCTAGGTAAATCATCATTCGGAGCTCCATTGTTAATTTTTTGTTTAAAATTCGACTTTAGCAATATGTGGCTATTAGCCCCTCCAAACCCAAAAGAATTGATACCTACATAACCACCCTCCCATTCTGTTGGTTCAGTGACAATCTTTATTCTTCCTTCTATAATAGCAGTTAACTCTTTTCGCGGACGCTTGAAGTGTATAGTAGGCGTAATTATACCAGTTTCCATCGCTAATAATACCTTTAAGAAATCACATGTTTTTATTAGCAGTAATTATAGTAATTATTTTATCTAGCTTTTCGGCCCGCGCTTCGCGCGGGCCTCAAAGCTAGCGCGTGGGCCGAAAAGCTAGGAAACTATATATAGATTCTATATATAAACATAGATCTATCTGTATATATCTATAGATATATATATTGATAAAATAAAAAAAATAAAAAAATATCTATGTATACATGTATATATATATATAAATAATTTTAATTTAAATCTGCATATAAGAGAATTTTTTCAATTATGTCGAGTTGAAGTTCATATTTCATTATCATAACTTTAACATTTTCTCTTTTGGTTGCTTTAAGCACTGATTTAAATACAAATTACAAACGTTATAATATTTTACTTGGGAAGCGCGGGCGAAAAATCTATTTACCCTTCCCCCAAACTCAAACCCATTAATTAGGAGCATCAATAGAACCAATATAATTGAGACTTTAAAAAATAATGTTTTAGGGTAATAAAAAAGTCTGTAGTTAGAAAATTGCACATTGCTTCCTCATAGCTTTTAAGTGTGCAAGTAGAAACTTGCCCAATCGTTTCCTCATAGCTTTTAAATTATGCAATTTTCTACTTTCACACATATAAGCAATTTGCAAGTTTCTACTTGCACACATTCTTTATTATTCTAAAACCATCATTTTTTGAATTCTTAATTATTGAGACTTGAGATGTTCTACCTCTCCCCCTTAGAAAGAGATGAATAGCTGAGTAAACCTAGGTTTTAAAGTTAACCAACGTTTGTAAAATCACGACAATAGGTTTCCTCGTCACCCATGAGGTACTATTATTGACGACGTTTTTTTTTTTTTTTGCTTATATGTGTGAAAGTAGAAAATTGCACAATTAAAATAAGAAAGCAATCTGCAATTTTCTACTTGCACACTTCTTTATTATCCTAAAACATCAATTTTTGGAATTCTCAATTATTGAGACTTGAGATGTTCTACCTCTCCCCCTTAGAAAAAGATGAATAGTGAGTAAACCTAGGTTTAAAGTTAACCGACGTTTGTAAAATCACGACAATAGATTTCCTCGTCACCCATGAGGTACTATTGTTGACGCGTTTTTTTTTTTAAGGAAAAATTTTGGTACCGGTTTTCAGAAAATCGAAAATTTCGGTACCAGCTTCCAAAAAAATCGGTAACAAAAAATTATACACTTTACAGCACTTTCCGGAAAATTCTACCCCTGTTTCATATATAATTCTTTAAGATTTGGTCAATTATTTCCCAAAAAATTAAAAAAATTTGAAAAATCGGTTTCCAGAAAATCGGTAACAAAAAACTATACACTTTATGGTACTCCCCGAGAAATTCTACCCCTATTTCATGTATCCTTGATAAAAATTCAGTCCACTAACGAATGAATAGTTCGCGGTCAGACAGACAGACAGACAGACAGACAGACGTCCGGTAACAAAAAATTATACACTTTACAGCACTCCCCGGAAATTCTACCCCTGTTTCATATATAATTCTTTGAGATTCGGTCGATTATTTCCGAAAAATTAGAACTATTAAAAAAATCGGTTTCCAGAAAATCGGTAACAAAATACTATACACTTTATGGCACTCCCCAGGAAATTCTACCCTTGTTTCATATACAATTCTTTGAAATTTGGTTGATTATTTTCCAAATTTGGTCGATTATTTCTCGAAAAATTAGAAAAATTAAAAAAAATCGGTTTCCAGAAAATCGGTAGCGAAAAACTATACACTTTATGGCACTCCCCGGGAAATTCTACCCCTATTTCATGTACCCTTGATAAAAATTCGGTCCACTAACGAATGAGTAGTTTGCGGACAGACGGACGGACGGACGGACAGACAAACAGTCGGGTTTTATATTATAGTATGATATATATATATATATATATATATATAGATACCGCTTCGCGCGGGTCTCAAAGCTAGCGCGTGGGCCGAAAAGCTAGGAAACTATATATAGATCTATATATAAACATAGATCTATCTGTATATATATATATATATATATAATATATATATATATATATATATATTGATATAATTCAAAAAATATAAAATATCTGGATATATATATATAATAATAATATAATATATATATATATAATTTTAATTTAATCTGCATATAAGAGAATTTTTTCAATTATGTCGAATTGAAGTTCATGTTTCATTATCTTAACTTTAACATTTTCTCTTTTGGTTGCTTTAAGCACTGATTTAAATACAAATTACGAACGGTATAAATATTTTACTTAAGAAACGCGACAATAGATTTCCTCGTCATCCATGAGGTACTATTGTGACGCGTTTTTTTTTAAGGAAAAAATTCGGTACCAGTTTTCAGAAAATTGAAAATTTCTGGTACCAGCTTTCAAAATAATCGATAACAAAAAATTATACACTTTACAGCACTCCCCGGAAAATTCTACCCCTGTTTCATATATAATTCTTTGAGATTCGGTCGATTATTTCCCAAAAAATTAAAAAAAATTAAAAAAATCGATTTCCAGAAAATCGGTAACGAAAAACTATACTCTATAGCACTCTCCGGGAAATTCTACCCCTGTTTCATATACAATTCTTTGAAATTTAGTCGATTATTTCCCAAATTCGGTCAATTATTTCCCGAAAAATTAAAAAAATTTGAAAAATCGGTTTCCAGAAAATCGGTAACGAAAAGCTATACACTTTACAGCACTCCCCGGGTAATTCTACCCCTACTTTATATACCATACTTTGAAATTCGGTCCACTAACGAATGAGTAGTTTGCGGTCAGACAGACATACAGACATACAGACGTCAGGTACTTATATATATAGATAGATGAATATTCTTTTTCATCTCTCTCTCTCTGTTTTTTTCTTGCGATTTGTCTTTGATCGATGACATATAATATGTGAAGACAGCAATTTATCCTACATATAACATATTTCATTTAAAACTGATCGACCGCGAGCGATTAATGACGTCACTTCGGCAAATCGAACAATTACACGATTCGGAAAATTCTACCCCTGTTTCACATATAATTCTTTGAAATTTGGTCAATTATTTCCCGAAAAACCACAGACATTTCTAAAAAAAATTGAATTTTTTTAAAAAAGAACCCCTTTATCGATCATCGCCAAATTCGATACCAACCTTCCTTAAATAATACTCTACCGATTAAAAAAAAAAAAAAAAAAAAACAGCCCGATATCTCAATATTTGCGAAAGTTAGAGCAACCACGGACATTTCTAAAAAAATTGAAAATTTTTTTAAAAAAGAACCCCTTTACCGATTATCGCCAAATTCGATACCAACCTTCCTTGAATGATACTCTATCAATTAAAAAAAAAAAAAAAACAGCCGGATATCTCAATATTTGTGCAAGTTAGAACAACGGTCATTTCTAAAAAAATTCAAAATTTTTTTTAAAAAGAACCCCTTTACCGATCATCGCCAAATTCAATACCAACCTTCCTTAAATAATACTCTATCGATTAAAAAAAAAAAAAAACAGCCCGATATCTCAATATTTGCGAAAGTTAGAGCAACCACGGACATTTCTAAAAAAATTGAAAATTTTTTTAAAAAAGAACCCCTTTACCGATTATCGCCAAATTCGATACCAACCTTCCTTGAATGATACTCTATCAATTAAAAAAAAAAAAAAAAAAACAGCCCGATATCTCAATATTTGTGCAAGTTAGAACAACGGACATTTCTAAAAAATTCAAAATTTTTTTTAAAAGAACCCCTTTACCGATCATCGCCAAATTCAATACCAACCTTCCTTGAATGATACTCTATCGATAAAAAAAAAAAAAAACAGCCCGATATCTCAATATTTGCGGAAGTTATAGAAATTTCGGTAAATTTGGCACATACACACACACATACATACACACACACATACATACATACAGACATTCTTTAAAATTGCAATTTTTCGACGTTTTGGAACATTCTGAACACATTCAGAAAAACAAAAAAAAATATTTTTTTACGAAAACAATGCTTCCTCTATGAGGAAGCAAAATTGGAAAAATTAGAAAAACCGTTTTCCAGAAAATCGAAAATTTCGGTATCGGCTTCCAAAAAGATCGGTAACGAAAAATTATACACTTTACAGCACTCCCCGGAAAATTCTACCCCTGTTTCATATATAATTCTTTGAGATTCGGTCGATTATTTCCCGAAAAATTAGAAAAATAAAAAAAATCGGTTTCCAGAAAATCGATAACAAAAAATTATACACTTTATGACACTCCCCAGGAAATTCTACCCCTGTTTTATATACAATTCTTTGAAATTTGGTTGATTATTTTCTGAATTTGGTCGATTATTTCTCGAAAAATTAGAAAAATTAAAAAAATCGGTTTCCAGAAAATCGGTAGCAAAAAACTATACACTTTATGGCACTCCCCAGGAAATTCTACCCCTATTTCATGTATCCTTGGTAAAAATTCGGTCCACTAACGAATGAGTAGTTTACGGTCAGACAGACAGACATCCGGTACTTATATAAATAGATATAGATAAATGTCGTATTATATACATATGTATTATAATTGTAACAATCTTAAAAAAATATAAATTGCTATAATCACATTTTAAGCATAGTCAGTGTTAAATTATTTTATTACAAATGTACCTTTGCGATTTGACAAAGGCTACTGGCGGGTTCGGAATGTCCAATATTCGATTTTACCGAGCCCATCAATAAAGGAGTGTTTCTTTTAGCGCATAAAGTCTGATCAATAGACATAACTTCTACGGGATCACCGGCAGGAGTACCAGTTCCATGGGCCTCTACGTAAGATAACTCATTGGGCGAGATTTCACATTCCTTATACAATTCACTCAACAATATTTGTTGCTTCTCATGCGATGGAAAGGTAATACCTTCTTCATTAAAACCATCGCAATTTATTTTACCATGTACGATGGTCGCATATATTCTTCTTGCATTTTTTGCCTTTTGCAGATATACTACCGCGACCGTCTCGCTGCGCATATATCCGGCGCCTTCCTCGTCAAAGGGTTTACAGTAACCATCAGAAGATAGAACCCCTAGAAGGAAATTAATTCATGTTATTAAATAAAGTTCTTCAAGCTTCGATTCAATATCTAAATGTAAGGATAAAAAGGAAGCATCGGCTTATTAAACATTACAGACAAAGAATGCGATTGTTTCACAGAGCACGTTATTGGATAAACAAAAACGTAAAATAATAACATAATCTTAATATAATTCATACACTACAAGAGTTTGTTGATTTCACAGGAGACAGTACAAAAAGAAATATCTGTGCTAATGCATCCGAACGAAATATAATTGTTTTAGACTGTTCGAGAATATCTAATAATTAGCTTGTCACACAAATTGAATTGGTCTGCCGGTTAAATATCTTTTTATTTTGATAATATTTTGTGTTTTGTTTCATTTTCTTTGTTTAAAAATTAATAAAGGTATTATGATCGACCCAACTGGCCAAATTTTATTGATCACAAAACGCTACGTTTCGACCGTAGATTCCGGCCCTTTTCAAGCGTATATACACCACTCACAAATATTAATTAGTCAGACATAATGCCCAAACTACGCCGAATCTAAAACTAAACGACAAAAATTGAGCACTCCGCAATATGGCGACTTAAGCTCTCAGGTTTTGTTCCTTGTTTAAACTTCTTGCTTCATTGGTATGGATCTAGTTGTTCACATCTTCAAAAATTTCTTATAGAAATGCTTTCAGGAATATTACATACTATTCTTAAGAAACTTGTGGGAGTAGTAGTGAAGTGCTTTATATGTATGGTGCAGGACCCGAAATGTGCTTGATGAATAAAAATGTTGTAATTTTTGATCGCAATAAGAAATATATACCGAGGTTACACCTGAGTGGTCATCACCCCTATAATAATTTTCAAATGTTTGCCAAATACAAGTGACATAGCTTAAAGCCTTTCTACTGCACTGATCTTCGAGAGAGAATGACTCAAACGAGGGATCCTGGGTGGAGGGACACTGATTATAAAGCTTATCTTAAAAATATCGGGCCCTAAATTTTTGTGGCGTGGCCGCCACCCAGTGTGGCCTCAAAGGATTAACAGTAAAGAACTGACATTACAACACAATACTAATATGGCATAAATAAAGATATAACAGAGTGATATTTGCTCACATAACAGAGTGATTGCGAGCAAATATCTTCATTTCAATCAATGATAGAAATTTTAGTAATTATGCAGTATAGGGGACCACCCTTCGATGACCTTGACCTTGACATATGTTGTCAAGGTCACCCTTCTGAGTGACCTTCAGAAGGTTTTAGCCCTCGGTCATTGTTCGTTAAAAAGTTATAAACAAAAAAAGTTTGAAAAATACAGCAGCTATTTTGAGTATTGGAAGGCATAAATGACTAATATATATGGCGAAATAGTTCACGCATACACTTTCCACGCGAGACGAGTTGTCACATGGGTTCGTGGCGCGCTTTACTAGCTCGTTTAGGTAGAGGTGGTATTAAACAAGATAAGTTATAAAACTATTGGTAATTATATAGAATAACTAACACAGCTCGGATTACCTTGACCTTGATATATGTTGTCAAGGACATGATTCTGAGTAACTTTTCCTTATAACTTAATCGGCGGTCGTTGCTTATTAAAAAGTGACGCGCTTTAAACACTTAAATACTATTAAAGCGCGTCATCTAACCTATGTAGGTTAGTGACGCGCTTTAAACAGTTAAATACTTTTAAAGCGCATTATCTAACCTATATAGGTTAGTGACGCGCTTTAAACAGTTAAATACTTGTAAAGCGCGTCATCTAACTTATGTAGGTTAGTGACGCGCTTTAAACAGTTAAATACTTTTAAAGCGCATCATCTAACCTATATAGGTTAGTGACGCGCTTTAAACAGTTAAATACTTGTAAAGCGCGTCACTAACCTATAATAAAGTAGTCTCTGCTTTAACAAAAAGACTTCAATTTATCAACAATTTACTGTTTTAAATGTTGTGTTTTGGTAAAGTAGCGATTTCCTCGCGAAATAAAGTATTCTCTGCTTAAAAAAAAAGACGTAATATTAGTCGTTTATGCCTGTCAATACTTAAAATAACTGCTATATTTTCGAAACTTTTTTTGTGAATAACCTTTTAACGAACAATGACCGAGGGCTAAAACCTTCTGAAGGTCACTCAGAAGGGTGACCTTGACAACATATGTCAAGGTCAAGGTCATCGGAGGGTGGTCCCCTATACTGCATAATTACCGTTGAAATCAAATCCACTCGGACTTTTTATTATCTTTAAACGGACAAATAAAACCTTAACAATATTAATAATTTTTATGACGTAACATACATTATAATAAGTTATAATAAATACATACCTAGATTGTAAAATTGGTTTTGAAGATGAGGATGGAGACATAAATTGGCGGAAGCGATAATGGCAGAATCGCACGTTCCGGACCGAATCTGCTCGTAAGCTTTCACTATAGCAAAGTTACTTGAACTACATGCACTATCAATATTATACGATTGTCCAATAACGCCGAGCCAGTAAGAAATTTTGTTTGCCACGAAAGAAATGTTGCATCCAGTCATAGGTAATCTAGCAAACTAATTACAATACATGTTTGTAATAAATAACAAGTCAAATTTATTTATAAAATTGACTTGTTATTTATTAAAGACTATTGTATAATTTTTCTAAACTTTACATACTAAAGAAACAGATTTCCATATTTGCAACAAGAATTTTACACATAGTTATCATTTTCATAAATAAATCTCTATTAATTATGTTGAATATAGATAGTAATTAAATATATCTTACCTGAGGTTCAAAAGAAAAATATGATCGAGTCTCTGATACAGAAAGTGCTGTAAAAACACTTGTTCTTGTTTCCCGTAATTCTTTTGGGTTTACACCCGCATCGATAATTGCTTCGTAAGTATGCTCGAGTAACATTCTAGTCATAGGATCCATTATATGAGCTTCTGTTGCGGGTATATTGAAAAATTCTGAATCGAATTTCTCGATATTGTTAATTTTTCCAATTCGATGGGGCATATTATAAGCTATATAAGAAATAAATATATTAAAAAGTAACAAGTAAAAGGAGGCTTTGACAGTACAATGTGGTTGACAAAGCGTACGTTAGTGTAAGTTAACGTTGTAATAACTAATATATAATTATACATCGGACATTTCGGCTTTGTTTTGAATAGTCAGATCGTCAGCGGTGACAACTGAATCAAAATAATCTCACACTCTCCAACGAGAAATAATTTCAAAATTTAGTAGTCTAAAAGTAGCATAATCTGCGAGAAAATTCAAGTAAAACTTAGAGCCTTCACACAAGACTCTCGTATTGTAACGTAGCGTAACGTAACGTGGATCAACGCACAAGAAACGTATCGGTTACGGCGCGCGTTGTACGTTTCTTGTGCATTGACTCACGTTATGTTACGTTACGTCACACGCAGAAAATTTTTCTCGAATAATGTAGAATACTCATAATAAAATTTACTAGATTTACATCGCACCGGTAGGATATACGCGTATTCAATCGGAAATTAATATATGACAATAGAAAAGTAATAGTTTGATCAGATACATCTTGTAACCTGAAGGTAAATAAGTTTGCCATACTAACAAGGAAATATGAGAAAAGTAAAAAAGACCCATACTAATATGTGTATATTCGACGTTGTAGCTTGAATTGCCAAGTTCACAGATGTCTTGGATTGCGCGTTGTTTCTTAAGACAGTATAAGAAAAAATATAATCTAGGGTGGTACCTACTGTGAACTGTATAGAAATATTTGTTGCGTATCTGGCAATAGTCTATGTTCTTCATAGAAATGCGATAGTAACCGCGGATTGCGCACGATCGTGGACGACGGAAGGCGCGCGGCCCGAGCGGCAACGCGGGCTCGCGCGGCGAAAGGGTTCGGCTCGCGCCCGCTACGCGGCGCATTGCCGGTATATTCTCGCGTGATTAAGATTCAACATCGACCCCTATATCTAGGGCAACTCGGCAGGGTTTCTACAGCGTTCTCAAGTTCGCTCGTGGCGGACAGCTGACCGCCACAGCCTACAACAGCAACTTATGTTTTTGCCATGACTGCAATAGACGTCTCGTTTTTTGTCTATCAGCCATATTCGGGATAAGATATAATCGGACAAGATATAATTGAATCATCCGTCTTTAAATTAACATAGTAAAACGCGCTCTCGAAAGTCCCATACTTGATGGAAATATTTACTTCTGCGTATAGTTTTATTCTTTGCTCTCTAAATTTCCTATACTTTCTTGAAATCTTTTGCATATTATGACTATATCGTAGCCGTGCAAGATTAGTATGGTATTTACTTTGTTCGTGTATACTTGTATTTTCGAGAAAAATTTTCTGCGTGCACCAGACGAGAGTCTTGTGCGAAGGCTCTTAGCCTATCCCTATAATATCACAGTTTATAATATAATCGAAATATAAATGACAATCAGAACTTCAACGACAAGAGAAGTAAATTAAATCACCCATCAATTCATAAAATGCGAAAATGTGGTCATATTTTATAAGAATATTTATATAACACTGGGGAACACGGATTTTTTGTCGGGCCAATGGCAACTGATTCTGATACACTTTTTTCTGTAGAATCCGAATCTGAAAACGAAAATAATAATGAATTGGCTCTATTTTTTAAGAAATACGGTGCTCCCGTTGTTTTTTTACAGATGTTCAGAAATGAACAAAAACACATTTTTCGGCACTTTTGACCCCGTTTATTTAAAAAACCAGAGCCAATTTAGTATTTTCAAGGCCAGCTTCTTGTTCAGCGGAACCAAATTAATAAAAAATACCTATTCTCAACAATCTGAAAACGATAAGATTTTGTTGGCCAGTGTAATATATATACTTATTTCTACATAAAAAATAATAATGTTTTTAAGAATTTATAATATGCATCTGGATCGTTTTCAATTATGATATTAGAAATAACGAAGCCACAAAAATGTTTGAATTAATGAAAGATAATTTATAATTTTCGACATAAATTACGAGGATTGTTTTTGTTATATATGTATATATTGTGTACGTATATGTAGGGTTACACAATTTTCGTGGATTCTGATATCGTTTTCAAAAATTATTGGATTAGATATTGCAAATCTTTAATTACGATTAATATATACGATCCTTTTCTAAAAAAAGCATGGATAATTTATTGTTGTGTCTTTTCCGTGATGCCGATTGGTTCTCTCACTGCGCTTACTTCATTTGCAACTGTCATCATATATTTTGACAGTTGTGTGTAATGTTCATCATATATTTTGACAGTTGTGTGTAATGTTAAAGCTAAATAGCGCGCGCGTAGCGCGCGTCTGTAGTGTCTAGTAATATAAAACAAATATTTTTCCTAATAAGTTTTGAAAATATAAGGAGGTTGGTTGCCGTCACATTGTGGGGCAGGCGGCGAGAGGGGACGATTGCGAGAGGGAACTCTAAATAATGAAATTTTTCGACGCGTGAAATAAACGAGTTTTAGCAAATAAATATGTGGAATGCATTTAATTAGCTGTTTCTTAAGGTTTTAAATTAAAGTTCTTAAGGTTTTAAATTAAGGTTTTAAAGTTGTTTGTACAGTTATAAAATCAAAATCAAAATACGTTGAAATGTGGCAATATGTGTGCTGTTTTATTTTTACAACTTCTTGATAACTATCAGTCTTCGTAAAAGTCTTTCCTAAATATGTAAAGAATTATTTGCATCTATTCTCATTAAATTCTTGTCATTTTTAATAGGCTCTCGAGAGTTACATTACAGGTGTCGTAACATTTTTGCTATATTGCCCGTGTATAAAAAAGAGACAAGAGTTTATCTTCAATAATTAATTACTCGACAACCATGCAGACAATTGTCTTCAACTTTGGCATGGACGACAGATTCCCATATAGATGAATATCCTCCATAAATTTGAACTAATTTTTATCATATTGATTTGAACAACCAACCTCCTTAATGTTAAAAAAAAAGTTATTACAATTATTCCACCGTCCATGATCGCTTGAACCAAGATCCGCCTTGTTAAAAAGATTTTCTTGAAATTCTTTTAAATTGTCGCTATTAGGAAATCGGCCAGCAATACCAGAGATTACAATTTCTTCTTCAGCATCGACACTGATATGTAAGTTCGTTCGATTCATAGTATCTTTATTTTTTCGAAACAGACAAATTCTACAACAAAATGTCTTATTTATTTTTTGAGGAAACAGACATAAATGTAAAATAAAGAAAATAATCAAAAATACAATTTAATATTATATACATATACGTACCAATAGCAAGTGGAAGCACCGTGGCAATTAAAACACTCAAGAGTGAAGTCGAAACTAAATCATCTCCTCTATTTATAGTTTCTGTGTTATATGTATATTATACTTCTACATACATGATAATGATGAAGCCGATTAAAATTGTAAATATTTGAATAGCTGACGCTTCCGTTATGATTTACCACACAATCGTGGAAATCATTGAGCAGTTTGCCAATATACGTAGTAACAGAATGAATGCAGAAAGAGAATATCAAAAATTTATTACTATGTGTTATTATTTTATGTTTGTGAGTATTATTATTGTGTGAGTTTTAGATATGTTGTGAAATAATTTAATTAAAAAAGTAAAACAATTGTTATTTTAATATCTGATATGTAAGATATATAATTATTATTTATATTATTATACAATATATCTTCACATAAGTATATGAACTAACATAGTTAGAACATTCTAAGTTTATTGAAAGAAAATTTTCTTTATATATTTTACATCAATTATTTTCAATTTAAATAGAGATATACAAGCTAGAATATATGCTGGCAAGCGTAAATCTACTTATTGTACGAAACTTGCACGCATACACGCACGCATTGTATTTGTCCTAATTTTGATTTTATATTTGGATTCTTTTCACTAATTAAATATTCAATATATTAACTCATAAGTTATAGCCTAAATGGAATAAACTAAACTTTAAAACTAATTTGAAGATACGAAGTTACGAATATACGTTTTTTATTCTCGCGTTCTCTGAACTCTGGTGAGTATGTGACTTCTCTTTGTCCTGACTGTTATTTCTGTTTCGATCATATCACAAACTATGATTATTAATCAAGTTTCACTTAAATTTTTTCGTGGAAAGTTTTACTGCTGATTATTCTTTGATTTTGACTGTTAGCACATCGCTGAAGACAACTCAAAACAGAAGCAAAATGTCTGATGTATTATAATTATGTATCTAATTAGTTATTAAAGGTTGATATAACGTTAACTCGAGCACTGTTGACCGTGTCCCAAATCTTTCTACTTGCTACTTGTTAATTTCATTATCGATTTCTTAATTACTGACCCATTTATTTTAATATAAATATATTATAATTATTTTGCATCGTATTCTGCGCATGCTATCGTGTACTGATCTAACACATTGGAATATCCTTGGTCAGATTTTATTTAGACACATAACATAATTCACGCGTGCAATATATGTATAAATGAGTAGTGATTTTAATTTTAGACATTGCCATGTCTACTTTGCATAATGTATTCACGCATTTACGAATTCACAACAGGAATAATATCCGCTAAACTTTGTTATCTGATGAAAATGTAAAATCATTTTCAATTGTCAAGCGATGTCAAATAAACGAAAAGATCAACTAACTACGTCAATGCATAAATGTCAAAGTGCTATGTATACCAAGTTTGTCTGGAACTCTTCGTCAAGCTTTTGAGTAAAATATTTCTGAAACTTAAGGAGATCCTGGACAGAGGACAATTACCGACAAAAACAGTCAGGGCTCGTTCTTTGAAACGGCTTTATAGATCGCAAAATCCTTTTACAGGAGTAAAGTATAGGTACTAATAAAGAATGAGAATGTAAAAAATTAGTGATAATTGAAAAAAAATGTAAAAATGCTGTCACCCCATAACCATATTTTCTAATATAAACAGTTGTATAGATTATACCACTTGGGTTCGCAGACAGCACACAATATTATGATAAATATTCATAAATATTTTTTACTATATATTTTTTTGAAATATTATATAAATATTTTATACATATTTTATATATATGAAGAAAAAATCTCAAAAAAACTTTATTCAATATATTATTAAAATATAGAATAAATATTTTATATAATATTTATGGTAATTAAAAATAAATATTTGTAGTAATATTTTGTAAATATTTATCAAATTTTTGCTGAGAATGCCACCTCTTTCATAGAGTGTAAACTACTATAGCGCGCACCCGGCTGTACATATGATCGAAAGAGGTATAAGAAACATACCCGCTAAACATGTAACCTTCTTGTAACGTCACACTTCGACTGTAATTCAGCAAATCTGAAACGTTTTATATGTATAGGCAATAAAAGATTTCGTAAACGTCTCAAGTTAACGTTTTATTTGTGTCAGTCTGTAGAACGTATCAGAAACGTTGCTTTTCCGCATTTAATTTAACAATTCGGAACGTCACAAATAAAATGTTTTGTGACGTTCAAATAACTTTTGTATGAAACGTTTCCTTTGCGATTTTATAAACGTTGCCTCAACGCTAACATTTGCGATGTTTCTAAAATATTCATTTCGCTACGTACTTTAAACGGTTCAATCAAAACGTAACTTTGAAAAACATTTTACTACTCTGCATTAACGTTGTAAATGCGACATTATTAGAAAATGTATAACTATATATTATAGAGGACGCTACGAGAAGAAGTAGTGCGTAGTTCGCGGCGAGCCATCGTTCCGTGCGGGCGTGTGCCACGTGTTTAAGATTTCGACGCGCGGTTTCTATAACCGATTTCTATGTCGCCGCATCGCGGCTACTTACGCTTGTTATTTGTCACTTGAGTTACGGACAGGCGCCGTGATGCTAGGCACAGGAAGAAGTGCACTGATTGGTGGGTTAGCGAGAAGGTCGCTAGCTACCGATACCGACAACGACCGTTTCGTGGCTTCGCGTTTCCTCCGGCCTCCACGTGCGACAGATAGGTATAATTAGTAAGTGCGGGTTCGAGCTAAAGAAAATCGGCACCGTGTGTTTTGTGGCTGTTCGCATTTATAAGATAGATAGCGAAAATTATTAGTGTGATGTGTAACGTACACGACATTATAGTATTATATACATAGACATTATAGTATAGTATTATAGAATAAATGTGCAATGACATTAAACCCATTTACCATCACAATACTGTATTTATTAAAATAAATTAAAATAATTTATTAAAATAAATTAATTAATAAACGAATAATTATTATGTTTTTCATTGATCGTATTTACGTATGTTGTATATCATATTATATATGCAGGAGTGATGGATTAGGCTGTAAGACGTCAGTAAGCTGTAAGAGCATAAAGCTGGTTTTCCAGTGTAATAGTTAGATTAAGGTCATAAGAAAAATGGTTGAGCAGACCATACAAAATGAGGTTCAACAATTCCGTTGACGGCCTAACTCTACGCCCTATTACACTGGAAAAACCAGTTTTATTTTGACGTCTTACAACCTAATCCACTATTCCTGCTGGTAGACCCCGCATTATACATTCGTTACAAAAACGTTACAAATGCAACGTTGCAAATTAACCGTGAAACGGAAAATTTAAGTTCCTGGTTGTATAAACGTTGTTTTTGGAACGAAAGTTGTAACGTTTCCCTAACGTTTGATGCAAGTTTCACAAACGTCGCAAAAACGTTGTAAATGCGATGTTGCACATATAAAGTTTTGCAAACGCCTAAAACACGTTGTAAGTGCAACGTCGCATATGTAAGGTAATTGAATCAGGACATTTCTGGTTTCTTTTATGTTATTAAAACGTTTATGCAACCAAACGTAAAATGTCGCATGGCTATATTGCGACGTTACAAAAACATTTCTGTAACAAAATATTGTTTAGCGGGTATTATGTGTGTATTTTTATGAAATTTTTTTAATATCGGTATAAATAATTTTACTTAATTTGAGCATGATATACCCGTGTATAATTCAACAAGTAAAGATTGTTAGGACGATTCGTTTTCAAATACGTGACAGCGCGGACATATCTGCGTGCGTGATGCAGTGTCGCACGAAATATGGTGGCAGCCGACCCTGCGTCGTTGTTGCGCACGTCCTTGATGTATTATTTTCTACGACCTTCGACCATTGTTCGCCAAGTCATCTTGTCTGTGATCGTGCGGCCGGCAGTTCAAAGTCCTGCGTAATTATAATTAAGTCGTGTATGTAGTATTAAGTCGCGTATATATATAGTTATAAGTCTCGCGTACGTTGTAGTTCGTAAAAATTTTATCGGCCAGTGTCGTTAAATAAGCTACGTGTGGCTTTCCATACTCCATAGCCTTTACAGGGAATCAAGTGTTAAGAAATACAGCAGGTGATACAGGTACGTGTACGTTAATTAGCTTTGAGTGCGTTCGCCTTAACGCTAACAGCGCTCATATATAAGGATCATTCGTCCTTGATGGTTAACATTTGACAAACAAGGATGAAATGATTCTAAGAGTCTTGTGAGTGTTAAGTGGAACGCACCCTTCATGTCTCGTTGTCCCCGGTTGTCCCTTTTTATTCTATCCTCATTTCCTGCGCACCACGTGAGGTCTGACTATTTCGGCCAATACTCTCGTACTCTCGTCGTTGCCGTATTTGTTGCCGTGGCTATCACTTTTTCCACATCGCTAAGGGCTCATGCACAATGCCAGGATAAAGGAACAAGGAATTATAGCCAATTTCTTCACCGTCAGATAACTCTATCCTTCGGTTAACCTCACTCTTCATTTCTTTCTAACCTGCCCCCTTAGAAAAAGATGAAGAGTGAGGTTAACCGAAGGATAGAGTTATCCAACTGTGAAGAAATTGGCCCTTAAACATAGTAATAGTCGCATCTTTTTTCAAGACGCAGCTTCTCTCTTTTTTCAAGACACGGAATTCTCTTTATGTTTAATTCCTTGTTCCTTTTCCTCTCATTGTGCATGAGCCCTAAAGGCCAAAGCACATAACAGGCGTAGCAAATGTACTTGCTTATATTGCTTATTGCAATTACTATTATTGCTACGTCATGTTATGTGCTTTGACCTGAAAGCTGCTTTGCAATTGTTGTAATATTCATAGATTAGTATATACTTTTGGCTCTGGCCAAATTTAAAAGCATACGAATCACGTAACAATATATTAAATTAAATTTTGAAAATTATTATTAATTGTATTTATTTTATGTTTGCAGACTGAAAGAAATTAATAACACATACATATTCGGTCAGACAAGGAAAAATAAAATAAGGGAATCAACAATCTCGTAAGTTTCAAAAATAAAATTTTTTAAATACAATATTTTTATGCTTTAAATATTGCAATTACAATTATTTTTTTAGCAATGTAAGAAAACAAATAAAGAATAAAAAATAAATTTTTTACTTTTTTATGCATATACCTTACTTTTCAATAACATGTTAAAAATATTTGGTTAATAATATGTTTTTATTTCAGGGTTTATTTTGTTTAAACTTTGATTACTTACATGGATTATTTCACATTTATCTTTAAAAACATTTTTAACACCATTAATACATTTAATTATGACATGAGGGTGATTGTAGGTTATTCCGCACATATGACAAAATATTTAACTAAAATAAAAGTTTAAACAAAATAAACCCTGAAATAAAAACATATTTTTAACCAAATATTTTTAACATGTTATTGAAAAGTAAGGTATATGCATAAAAAAGTAAAAAATTTATTTTTTATTCATTATTTGTTTTCTTACATTGCTGAAAAAATAATTGTAATTGCAATATTTATTTTAATAAGTATGTATGTATTTATTTTAATATAGGTAGGTATGTGTTATAAATTAAAACATTTTTCTGTATATAGATAATTAACTGATTGAAAATTTTGTACGATGCCGCGACGTCGAAGACCTGAGGAAAATATAAGCAAACCGTATTTATTTCATTGCGCAAAAAAGCAAACTAATCGAGAACTTGAAAACATTGAGTTTCAATTAAAACAAAGCTCAGCTGTAGCTAAATCAGAAGATAGAACTTGTACAGAAACGGTTAATAATTTTCTTTTAACAAATGATAACAATGACAATGAAATGGAACTATCAAATGTCCAAGAAGTATATAACGAACACTTTAATGAACATGCAACAGCAGTAAATTTTGATATGGAGTATCAATACAGTGATAGTGAAGTAGATTCTGAAATAGATACATTTAGTATTGATGAAGCTGATATAAATGTATATGATGAGGAGATGGAAAATCCAGAAAAATTGCTTGCCAAACAATTTCAATTAAAAATAAAAAACTGGGCTAAAGAGTTTAAAGTATTCCATAACTGCTTAAAATCATTGTTAGCTATTTTAAATGAATATGTGGAAATAGATTTTCCTAAAGATCCTCGCACGCTTTTGGGAACACCAAGAACAACGCGCATAGAAAATATGGGACATGGGCAGTACTGTCATATAGGATTGACAAAAGCTGTCGAAGAAATAGTAAAGGAACGACGGAAAATTAGTGGGAAAATTACCGATGTCAAGCTACATATAAATACTGATGGCGCACCTATAGGAAATTCTACCGAAAAGGGATTGTGGCCGATATTATGTATTGATACAAAATTACGTAAAGTTAAAGTGATAGGAGTTTATTACGGCACCGGCAAGCCCGAAAATGTTAATGATTTCTTAAGAGCTTTTACTGACGAAGCAGTAACTCTTGTAAGGGACGGTTATCAGTTTGATGGTCAAATAATCAAAATACTAATTAGTGCATTTATATGCGATTCGCCGGCAAAAGCTTTTATTTTAAACGTTAAGTATCATAGTGGATACAACAGTTGCACTAAATGCACTATTGAAGGAAATTATATACAAAACCGTATGTGTTTTGTCACATCAGAATTTGCTTCACTAAGACAAGATGATAAGTTTAGAAATTTTGAATATGAAGATTATCAACATGGAGAAACAATTTTGAAAGAAATTCCAAATCTCAACTTAGTGAAAAACATTGCATTGAATAGCATGCATTGTGTTTATCTTGGCGTAGTAAGAAGGCTTATTATGCTGTGGATACAATATGGATCACTCAATGTACGAATTTCAGGCATACAAATAACAGAAATTTCTACTAAACTAGAAGATTTTATGAAAATCTTGCCAGACGGATTCGCAAAAAGATCTAGACCCTTAAAATATTTGAAACAGGGGAAAGCTACTGAATATCGACATTTCTTACTTTACTTCGGGTCTGTAATTTTGAAGAATATATTGCCATCAAACGTGTACAAACATTTTTTAATGCTTCACACGGCTATCACAATACTTAATAATCCTTCTTTAATATTATGGGAACATAATTTGTCTGTGGCAGATAAACTTTTACGTAAATTTGTTAAAAAATTTTCCGATATTTACGGACCTGAAAATGTAACATACAACGCCCACAATCTAATACACTTGACTGATGAAGTAAGATTTTTTAAAAATACTTTAGATTCTTTCAGTTCATTCATATTTGAAAGTTATATCTGTTCTTTAAAAAGATTGCTACGTAAAGGTGAAACTCCTTTGCAACAAATTGCACGTAGACTTAAAGAATTTGACGATCCAGATTTGGACACTGTTTCAATGAAAAGTATTGATTCTATGCGATTAGAAAAACGTCATTACAGAGATGATTTTATAAATCTGCGTAAATATGACGCTCAATATAAGATTTTAAGAACACCTAATTATTTGATCAATTGCATGGATGATAAAAACGACTGCTTGATGTTAAAAGATGAATCAGTTATTAACGTCTACAGTTTTGCTACATATAACTCTACATTATACGTTATAGGAAGAAAATTAGAATTCAAAGAGAATCTATATGATAAACCGGTTCTGTCAAGTTTTTTAGATATTAAAGTTATGAAAGATATATCTAATCCCCTTAACGAATGGCTTTGTAGTGACATAGTAAAAAAGATGTTTAAGATACCATTCGGAAATCTTATAGTAGTATTTCCTATTTTGCATACATGTGAAAGCAATTAAGCCGCATTAACTTACAGTACGTACTATTTACTTCTTTTTTACAACGTATTGCATGAGTGAATAAATTTTATATTATAAATGTGTGTAATAAGTTTTATTTGCTTTTCCATGTTTTAGTACTTTTAGCGCATTCTGTTATATATTATTAATGCCGCAATTAACGTATTTTTCGTTCCAATCATTACATTTTATTTGCCATTTCTATAAGTGATGATAGAAATAAGACGTGGATAGTCATATTACTTATGCATATTATTATAGTAATGATGATGGTAATGATGATAATAATAATGATAATAATAATAATAATAATAATAATAATAATAATAATAATAATAATAATAATAATAAATTTCTTTCTCTTATAGTTACAGTAATCATGTATTCAGTTTTGAAATTTCCGGAAACAGAAGACCCACCGGAAATAGTGCCTACTTTTTGGGTCGACGAACTAAGAATGAAAACAAAGTGGCCGCCATATGACCAGCCAGAAAAGATACTTAAAGCTATTAGAAAGTGTGTAATGCCAGAAGACGATTGGCCAGAATATACATATATACTACTCGTGTGTAAATGTGGTAAGTTAAGATTTGTTCTAGTGTTTTTTGAAAAGACTGAATCATATCTTTTAAGGTCAATCTAAACAAACTTGCATAGGTGCATAAGCATGTGCATAAAGAGATGGATTGATCTATTTTCTTATGCACATGTATATGGATCAATCAATTTTCTTATGCTTATGTTTATGCGCTATGCAAGTTTGTCTGGACCTATGATGTATAAAAGGAATCTTTTTATTTTGAGATTATTTATGGATGTAATAATTGTACTTAGGTCTTTGACGCTCGGCGACCCCTTCCCTTTTTTAAGTCATTTCCCTTGATTTCTTTTACCTTAGTGGGGTTTTTTTTCGTTTTTCTTTGTAGACCTGATTTTTTTACACGTTCTAAGATATTTTAGCAGGAGTTTCATATAAAGCACTTTTTCTTTGTCTACTTCGGTTTAGGCTGTGCATTTGGCTAATCACAGTCAGTCAACAGTTAGTAAATACTACTGTGTACCTATATATGATTTTTTCCGTTTTAAAAAAATAAAGATTAAAATAAGTTTTAAATCTAGATACATTCAAAACATTTTTTATATTTTGTTTCTTATTTAAAGCAAAAACTATCTTAATGCCCACATTTCGAGTTTTTTTTCAATTATGTTTTATAGGCCAGTCACATTAGACATGAAACCTTCCAATTAATCTTCCTAGGTTGCAACCACCATGAATCGCTTTGATTTAAAGTGCTATAAATGGGATTTATTTGAACAACATTTATCGTCAAGTCAGTCGTTTAGCTTGTACGCGCCGTCAAACTGTGAGACTCTGATCCCGAAAACCCTCAATTTCGTCGTTTTTTTTTATGTTGCGCCGATGATTTTTTTCCGTCATTTAAAATAGAATTAAAAATCCCCCAAAAATTACACATTATCTGAGAACTACAAAGAAAACTTTTCATGGTGCAACTGATTTTTTAGACCATTTTTCTTTAGTTTATAGCTATGTAAGCAAAAAATTTTGACTTTTTGGGATAGACTTAGTTTTTCGCTGTTTTCAGGTCTTAAAATTCATTTGAGACGAATTTTATTATATGCATCTTATTGCAGACAAAATTTGCAATAAAAAAGGACTCTTGTATTTTTTTTCGTATGACAAACGCTGATTTTGTTATTGACGCACAAAATTAAGCGTTATCCGACCTGTGAGCAATATTGGGTAACTTTGCGCATCAATAAAAAAATCAGCATTTGTCGTACGAAAAAAATACAAGGGTCCTTTTTTGTTGCAAATTTTGTCCATAACAAGATGCATATGATAAAATTCCTCTCAAATGAATTTTAAGGCCTGAAAACAGCGAAAAACTAAGACTATCCCAAAAAGTCAAAATTTTTTGCTTACAAAGCTACAAACTAAAGAAAAATGGTTTAAAAAATCGGTTGCACCATGAAAAGTATTCTTTGTAGTTCTCAGATAATGTGTGATTTTTTGGGGATTTTTAATTCTATTTTAAATGACGGAAAAAAATCATTGGCGCAACATAAGAAAATGACGAAATCGAGGGTTTTCGAGATCCGAGTCTTGGAATTTGACAGCGCGTACAAGCTAAACGACTGACTTGACGATAAATGTTGTTCAAATAATTATTGTAGATAATTTTATGCTCTACAAAAAAGGTACGTATAGTTAGTTACCCTATCTTGCTTAGTTTTTGAGATATTTGAGAAAAAATATAAAAAATTGTGTTTTTTGTTGATAATATTGTTAATAACTTTTTATTCCCCGTTAATTTTGCAAAGCAAAATAAATCCTACTTATAATACCTCAAATCAAAGCGATTCATGGTGGTTGCAATCTGGGAAGATTAATTGGAAGGTTAACCCCCTAAATTTGTCTAATGTGACTGGCCTATTATGTAAATATGTACAATATTACATGATTTATACCCAGTGAAAACAGTCTGTAGTGAAAATGATGTCAATATGACCATTTTGTTTAGTAAATACTAATTCATCGATTAATTATTATATCTATATATATGTGATTTTGTAAGCATTTTTTATCCCAAATGACAGATAATATACCTTGTACGAAAACAAAGGATGAAACACACTTGAATAACGCTAATGTGCAAGAAAACAATAGTGTCCCATTATTGGAATTAGATACAAGTCCTATTAATTTTAATTCCGATAAAAAAACTGGTTTATCAGATGCAAATGAATATTTTACAAAAATACAAAAATACAAAAATACCGACGAAAATAATCAGCCAAAAAGTCCTTCGATGTTGTCTATAACACCATATCGAAGGAAGAGACAAGCAAATGTTACTGAAAATAGTGCTACAACACTAGTGAACAACACTAGTGAAATTTCTGATGAAGATGAAGTGATAGAAGCCAGTTCTATGCAAAGAAGTGTTGCGTCAAAAGTCAGACAGTTTTTAGAACTCAAAAGGAAAATTGCTAAAAAACGTATAGATTTTGGATCATGTCCTTCGCCTAAACATACTTCTATGCAAATGGAAAATTTCAATTTGGATGACACAGAAAACAAGCCACCTAAAAAAAAGAAGTTATTGAATAAGTTTAATGTGTAAATATTATTGAATGTGTAAATATCACATAATAATTGTGGTAATGTATTGCTTATAATTGCTTTTATATATCCAATGAAAACATTATTTACAGATGGTCAAAAAGAAAGGACATTTCAGAGCAGCTTAACATGCGATGTAAAGCTGACAGAGCAAAGTTAAACGGCAGGGATTGCTGGGAATGCAGAGAAGTAATTAACAATATTAATAATATATGAGATATGAATAAAAAAATATAAGTAAATAAATATAAATATAAATATAAATAAAAAATAAATATAAATAAATAAATATAAATATAACTATAAATATAAATAAGTTAATTTAAATATTTTTCTCATAAAAAAGTAATTCGTGATATTCGATTTTTAGTATTATAACAAATTGGGATTGTCGGAAGAACAATTGCAAAAACGAAAGAATAAAATCTCGCGACATCGACACAAATATGAGCGACCAAATACACCACCAGGTATAATATTTTTTTTATTATTATTTTTTATATATTATATATAATAAATATAATCTTTTTAAAGGTTTTTGGGATCCGGAGTTTCCTGAGACATTATCAAGCACTTATTGACTAAAAGGTGAAATATTTCGTCATTCGAATTTGATTTTTAAGGCTTTATTGCGACTCGTAATACAGAAACATTATCATAATATGACGTGTACAATCCTTTGGTTAATGTATTGAGTAAGACAGTCAAAATCACCATCACTTTGACATCATTTTGAGGGTTGTTTTCACCGGGTATACTTGTGATACTTTGAACATAAACATGCTATGTTATATTTATATAACACTTTGTTTCTTAAATAGATGACTATGAAGAAGCTTCTAAAAAGAGAAGAGATGCTGACTTATTTTCAGATATTGAAAATACAGAAAAAATGAAACAGACTCGTAAAGCACGTCATAAAAAACTAATTTTATCTGATTATTCTGGCCGTTTTGACAGTTCTGATGAATCTTCTAGTCCACCTCTAGAAATCATAAAAACACATTCACAGTGTATTACGCCACAGTCACAGAAAAACGATTCTACCAATGTATATGATACATTTAAAAAACGAACCAAGAATGTGTGTGTAGATGCTAATGTCAATGATTCTCATAGTCCACCTTCAGAAATTGTAAAAATACATTCACAGGGTACTATGTCACAGTCACATAAGAACGATTCTACCAATATATACGATACATTTAAAAAACGAACCAAGAATGTGTGTGTGAATGCTAACGTCAATGATTCTTATAGTCCACCTCCAGAAATTAAAAAACCACATTTACAGGGTACTAAGTAAGTCACAGTCACACAAGAACAATTCTACCAATATATGTGATACGTTTAAAAAACGATCAATGAATATGTGTATAGATGTTAATGCCAATGATTCTTACAATCCACCTCAGAAAGTCCTAAAAACATATTCACGGTGTAGTACGTACCATAAGAACGACTCTACCAAAAAAGTCGATTCTGAACAAAATATAAACTTAGAACAGTTTTGTAATTCTAATTCAGAATCAGAATTCGAAGAAAACGAAAGCAACTTTGAAAATGTTGATAATAACATCAAATTAGCTAATAAAGAGAACAATAATGTAAAACCAACTGCTTCTAGGACTAGAATATCTACAAGTAAAGCAAATATTATGTCATCATCTGGAGAATGTAAAGGTAATAAATGTATAAGATTTTTTGTTTCAAACACATTTTCTCTTAAAATGAACATATAACTAAATTTTTGTCTTAAAATATTTTTAAATTTATTTTTTATAATATTGAAACTTATATTAATTATTTCCTTGCGTATACAAGTGCTTTTAGAGTTAGACATCAAACATAACGTTTACTCATTTAAAAAAAAAGAAACAATAATTCCTTGGATTTTTCACTTTAATCAACATATGAAACACATACAAGAACTTTATTTATGTAAAATTTTCTGTTATTTTTTATTTGTTATACTAATTTTATAAAATACTGAATTTTATTGTTTCTGGTTTTATAATAAGATGAACAATTTAAAAACTGTCGAAAAATTAATACAGAATGTCATTTGTTGCAAAGATTGACAATGAAATCACTAAAAATGGGAATGACAATTCACAATCTCATACGCAACAAGAAGGACCATTTGATGTAGATAAATTTGAAAGTAAGTATTTTCTATATTATGTCAACTTTTTTATAATATGAATTTTATAATACGATTTTTTTAACGTAAATAAATTCCACTTTAAATTAAACTATAATTTGTCACGCTAGCTTCAAATCGAAATTTACAACATAATGATTAAATAGCTAATCATGTTTTTATATAACTTTTTATTTTAAGAATAATAAAATTTGAATAATATTAAACGAACACATTTGCACTTATGCACTCATACACTTGCACGTAGAATGTAAAATATCATATCAAAAACCTTTTATGTCATTTTTTTGCAGCTGTATTGAAGCTTATTCTGACAAGGCAAAATAAAATTGTGCAACAGAACCGAATTATAATGGCTAAAATTACGACTCTCGAGAAAAAGATTTTTCAAGATACAACAAATTGTCAGTTGAGTGATCAAACTAAAGACACATTACGCAAAACATTTGTTATAAAAACCGTCAATGATTTAGAAGAGTTTGACGCTAGTTTAAAGAAAAAAAAGTTTTTTGATGAAGTTGTAAGTATAATTTATTACAATAATAAATGATAAAAATTTAGTATACATGTATAATACACATCACATACACACAATCATCAGGAAAGAAATATAGCTGGGTTTAAGCCATTATATGTAGATATAGCTTTTTCTATCGAAAAAATTTATAGTGCAACACTGGTGCACACTGAGTGCAATTTTATTGTTCTAATGTAAAAATTAGTAAACATATTGTCAGTGTTAAATGTTCCATTGACAAAAATTTGACAAATTTGACTAATTTTTGTTAATATTTTCACTATTTTATCAATAATTTTTCACATTGGAACAACAAAATAGCATTCAGTGTACGCCAGTATTGCACTAGTTTTCTCAGTAGAAAACGCTAATGGCGTTTTAGCAACGTATATGTTAGAATAAGTTGTAATTAAGTATACCTATCAATCGATTAATTGTAAAATAATATACATATAAAATACAATAATTTGTGCAATAGAGGAGGAAGTTAACTGATTGTTGCTCAGACTAGCATTTGGTACAAAAATTGTGAGAAATTTTACATTATGTATATTTTTTAACTGTAAATCTGTTTCAGGTTGAATTTTTGAAGCAAAAAGGAGGTCCGGATGTGCGGTCTCACGTGTTTAATATATTAAACAGTACAATCAGCAATTTCGTTGCAACACAGTATAGCTATAAGGGTCAAAAAAAGAAAAAAGATTTCTGGATCTAATGTTCAACACCTGTATATATAGTAAGTAATTGTTAATACATTATATATTTTTAAGATTATAAACAAATTTTTTACACTTTTTTTATGTTTTTATTTTATTTAATATTTTAAATTTACTTTTTTGAATTTAAATTTACGTAGTAATTAAATGTGAAATTTACTACGTAAATTTTGATTTACTACTGGAAAACACATCTCTATCTTTCAATCTTACAGACTCACGTAAATACTTATGTATTTTTTTACAGAAGCTGCACAAATGCACACACCTTCAGCGACAGATGATAATGTGAGAACCGCTATAGCTGCTTGGCTTGATAATTCATCATCTCGTTTAAAAAATGAGCATAAGTAAGTAGAAGAAACATTTTTTTTTTAAACAAGTTTTTTATGTTACAAATGTAAGATAAATAATTAAAAACTATTTGTTTCAGTAAACGTGCTAAAGAACCTAACCTTAGAATGACTTTTGAAAATAATTCTGACGAAAATTAGGATCGATGGAAGGAGATAAATCGAAGAGGAGAAAGAAGAAAAAAAATATAGATATTGTACTCATTGTTGTCCGCAGTCTGTAATTAGGCTAAATAGTACTTTCCATGGGAAATGGCCCATTTTTTAAACAAACGCGGCCCGACGCCGTGTGACGAAATATTACCGAGCGATAATTAACATATTGTTGCATCCAAACCGGCCGACTGTGTGTGTGGTATAGCAGGAGAATTTAACCGCGCAATTAACGAATTTGCCGAGAGTAATGCGAGTGCCGACATTGCTCTTTTCATAGAGTGGTGAGCTGAAAAATAATATCCTGGGTTATCTTACTTCGTGCGTATTTTTATAAAATAACATTGTGCCGAATGAAATATTTGAAAAGTTTACATTGTTTGCGACATTTTTTTTATGATAATATCAATCGAGGTATTAATACTCATGTATCTGTTGCATCAACTTTTTTTTTACAATATGTAACGAGACTATTTTATACTTGCAGATTTTAACGGCACAATTAATTACATTCCATTTTCTATTTTTATATGTATTAAGTGTATTATCGCGTTATCTAAATTTTTTCTATTTAAATTCTTTCTCGAACTTTGTTAAGACTCATGATAGATGTGATTCCTTTACGATCTTGAATTCTAAATAATCGTTTTAATTGTATAGGCTTCATGAAAGACTAATCTTTCTTAATATAGAACTAAAAGTGTATTTGTGTCATTTATTATAGCAACACTATTATTGAGATTAACAAAGCACGAGAAAGTAAAAGACAAAATTATCAAAATGCACGTTGTCTAAAATACATAGCAAAGCGTTTTTTTAAATATTACATATAATATGTATATTCATTTAAAAATTTTGTGCAATAAAAAGTGCAATGAAAAAGAAAGACATATTCTTGTTACCTTTCCAAAAACCTTTCCTAAACATTTCGTGAAGAAAGTAACAATATTTTACAAAATATTTATCATAATGATTTAATAAATATTTAATAATATGTACCATAATATTTACGATAAACATTTTTATAATATTTATAATAAATATTTATCATCTGTTCAATCTGAGACTACAAAAATATTTATGAAATATTTTGATAAATATTTATAAAATATTCAAATAATTATTATAAATATTTTGTACATATTTTATAAATATTGTGTGCTGTTTGGGTTGGAATAGGAAGACCCTTGAATAGGTACACAAAAATACTTGGGTTTTATTTTTTAAAAGTGGTTGCACAATAATTACACAGCTCCACAAAAAAAATCGAAATTTTGTTTGCGGGGACCTGACCCACCTTACTATATGTAATCGAGCATGCTGAAACGGAATACGGAGTCTAAATAACCTCATCACGTCCGCGCAGTTTTTTTCCTAACCTCAAAAAATAGGCTAAAAATCATAAAATTTAATAAAAACCCAAACAAAACCCCATAATCATATATCCCATTAACCCCACAACCCCATAACCTTAAAACCCCATAACCCTAAACCCCATAACTCCATAGATGACGAGTCAGAAGGGTCGCTTCTATTAGTGTTGAAAAAAAAAACATTTTTTTCGTGTGTTTGCATTCCAGGGCACCTCCACGTGGTTGACGGTGGGCAACGGAGTTATTCCGTGATCCGGCAGAGACCCTGGAAAAACTGATCATTTGCAAAACAGTAACTGTATGCAGTACAAGCAACATCAGTGATGTTTTTCCGAATGTTTGGTGGTGCATACATACCACAAACATAACAGAATTGATCCTGTTTGTCTTGATCGTCATGTTCATCTTATCTATGGTTTCCTTTGGCTGTGTCACGTCTTGAAGCTGTAAACTCTGTAAAGGCCAAGGTACCCACCTCTACAGAGCTGCGGTCACATGATGACGACGCCTGCGGGCCCGCTTGCTCACCCTGACCAGCCGCCGATACTGGGTATCCGATTCCCTGCATCGTAAATTTTTTTCGCGTGTTTGCCATGACGGCATGAACGCCGTTATCCAGGGTCTCTGCCGGATCACGGAATAACTCCGTTGCCCACCGTCAACCACGTGGAGGTGCCCTGGAATGCAAACACACAAAAAAAAAAATTTTTTTTCAACACTGATAGAAGCGACCCTTCTGACTCGTCATCTATGGAGTTATGGGGTTTAGGGTTACGGGGTTTTAAGGTTATGGGGTTGATGGTACATATGATTATGGGGTTTTGTTTGGGTTTTTATTGAATTTTATGATTTTTAGCCTATTTTTTGAGGTTAGGAAAAAAACCGGACGTGATGGGGTTATTTGGACTCCGGATTCGGTTTCAGCATGCTCGATTACATATAGTAAGGTGGGTCAGGTCCCCGCAACAAAATTTCGATTTTTTTTGTGGAGCTGTGTTATTTTTCAAAACAATATACATATTCTCTTTGCAATTGGCGCAACTTAATTTAAAGATTTCACATCTTTTTTTAAAATACATGTCACTTGAGTTAAGTTAGGTAACATAATTTTGTGAAAGAGAAATAAAGCTACCACTTAGGTTAGATTTTTGAATTTACAAAGTACATTGCGTGTACTTGGCGCCTTTTTTTTACCTTTTTTAAAGAAGGTAATTTTGTACTGATATCACCCATTTTGTAGTGTTAAGCAGGGATCGGCAAAAAATTTTTATTTTTTAATTATTCTCAAAATTAACAATAACAACTAATTAAATTTTTATTAAATTAGCAAATTAGTTACAAAAAATTACTATTTACATAAAAAGTAATAATATTTAAGTTAAAGTAAATTATACACTTCTCACAAAAATTAAAGGAACACTAAGTTTATCTTTAAAAATAGGCAAAATTCAAACAGCGTACCTTTGTTAAAAATGAACGAAATTGAAATTTAAAGCTTAAGGGGGGATTCTGGTGTAGACCACTGAAAATAAAGTTATTTTCGGGAATTTTTTTAAAAGAAACTATTTAATAAATCGCTTTGACAACTTTTGGGCTATTTTATTACATAATTAAAGTATATAAAAAAATTTTTTTAATTAAAAAAGAATATAATATGTTAGGTTTTTAAGGGCGTAAGTACGAGCGTCGGTTTTAAAACTGGAATACGGTGGGCGTTCTAGCTCCTTTTGTACTCGTCTGAAACAAAAAAACAAAAAGATTTCTTATTGTTTATAAACATGGTTTGAAGATGAACCTAAAAAAATGCAAAAAGTTGAAAATTGACAAAATTGCGGCACTTAAAAAAAAATGCAATTTTTACTCAAAAATCTAAACTTTATTTATAAAAATTGTTTAAATTAATTATTTTATTAATTTGAGAGGTTTATCTCCTAGTAAATGTAATAAACTATATGTACGTACAAGAGCCAACTTGATTGGTCAAATAGTTTTTGAGTTATCGTGCTCACCAATTTCAAAGATGTGGTTTCGAGAAAAACGCGTTTAAAGTTTTCGGCACAGAGAAACAAATTTTAGAAACTTACCGCTCTCTGACGTTAATCTGCTATTCCAGGTCCGTATAATAAACCTTCTGCCTCCTCGAAGAGCTCGTTTTGCTCGATTTGTCACAAAAAAGTCACAAATAAAAGGTCACAAAATAGCCGTCGCGCTGGTCGCGGCTCGTGCGCTCATTCCGCGCGCTCGTATACCAGCGCGCAAGAAATGACTGTGAGGCCTTTAAAATTTCGAATTTTTTACTGTAACTTTAGGAATATATTCACGAATAGTGTACTATATATTGATAAAAAAAATTTTTTTTCGATTTTTTGGACCCTCTACACCAGGATCCCCCTTTAAAACCTCTACTTTCGAAAGGTTACTATTATTTTTTAGTTTCTGTGAGTTTGGTAATTTTTGCATATAGAAAACTACGAGCTGGACAATATAGAAAATTTTTCTCTCACTTTGTGAGCCTGTCACGTGCACAAAAAAAATCTGCGAAAATTTTTGACTTCCTAACGTGAAAGCTTGAAGTTTTCCTTGCAAATTTTTTTTTTAAATGTAGGGGAGACCGGGGCTAGACCGCTAACGGGGTAAATCCGCAAAATCAAATATCTCGGAACCTGTATATTGTGCGAACTCGCTATTAACTGTAAACGCTGCTTATGGTACCCATGTGACCAACGGAGTTTCGGCAGGTTACCTGCCGTGTTATGATTTTTACGAGGGCAAACGTGTTTTCGGATGGTGAAAGTGAAATTTTCTGCGCGTGGAAATTTTGTAATATCTTGAATATTATTGTATCACCGAATCTCAAAGTAAGTGATTACAAAGAGTAATGCATGCTGAACACGAATCCAGTGTAGTTTTTTCATTATCGTTGATGTCTAATATTTCGTGGGCGATCAAACCTGAAACTTATGTTTGGGGCTTATCCGCTAGTGAGCACCCGGGGCTGGTCCGCTAGTCTCGTCACTGTGGCGCGCCGGGCGCACGACTTCTGCTCACGGCGATTTCAGGTTAGGTTTCCCTCGAGCGGCGTGATTCTGTCTTCCCTTGCACGTGCGTCAGTTGTATAGGAGGGAAATGGTACGCACGTATCGTCGCAAAACGACTCCCGTCGACAAGGAGCAACTCAAGAAGGCAGTTCTTGCGGTGAGAAAAGATAAAATGAACGTTTCCGCAGCCGCAAAACAATTAAGAGGCCGGCCCAAAAAAAATGCCACACAAACAGAACCGCAGCCTTCGACAAGCAGTGGGCGTAAATCGAAATCAAGGAAGCAGCAGCGGTCGGATTCTGACGAAGACTTGGATAATACGTGCTGCGTGTGCTCAAAGAAGTTGACAAGCAGAGCATATGGGAAACAGTGCATTGCGTGCGAGCGTAGGGCACACAACACATGCGTGCGCTTGTCAGGATCTGTATTCACGTGCCTTGATTGTTTTATGGAATAGGTAAAACAATTATTTTTTAATGTTTCGCATAAAAATTTGAAATAATTTTTTTTTTTTTTTTTCTTAAAATACAATTATTAAAATGTATCCTATCATTTATCAGGATTAGATGTACGTATATGTATTGAAAATGCAGTGTAACGGATTTACCCGGGGGGGGGGGGGGGGGGTAACGGTTCAACCCCGGCATTTTTGAGATTTCAATTTTTGCACCGTTGTCGTTTTTGCTCTATACCGGTTAAACAAAGCGACGTAGATAAAAATTTCCTGTATAAATTTTGTAGCTAAAGGTTCACTCTTTACAGTGGTATACCAATTTTAACTTAAATTATTTATTTTGTTGTTAAAAATCGGCACCGAAAAAAACTAGCGGTCTAGCCCCGGTCTCCCCTACGATTTTTTGTTACTGAGTTATCGTGGATTGAAAATAAGAAATGAGGATTTTGACTTTGATTGCTCATAACTTAAAAAAATCATTGTATCGCAATTCAAAAAACAGATTCTTAAAGCTGGAACTTTGCTTTATTGAACGGTATAATTGCCAAATTTTTCCAAATAACATGTAGACATGATACAAATGGATGAAAATAATGTAAAAATTAGCGATTTTTCCATTTTTCATTTTGACCCAGAAAACAATTGTGCAGGACAATAAATCAAATTTATTCTTCATGTTATTTTGTACTTTTAAGTACCTACATACTACATTTTTCCCAACTTTCTAATAATTTTAATATTATTAAAGTTTTTGCACAATGATTTCCCTATGCTCATTGGGTGTAAATTACCTATGTTATATATCTCAGAATCACTCGATGCTAATGATTCAACATGTACTAAGAAAGGGGCTATACTGTGATTGTTATATCTATTAGCCTTCTGTGCCGCGATAAATTGTGTTCTTTTCGGAATTTCTATAGAACCCCCTTCAGAAGGTCTCACAGTTTTGTTCAGAGGAGAAAGAGAAGTATCCATGTCCGAGTTATTCTTATTGATGTCTTTGTTACGATTTGGCGAACTACGAGACAAAGTTTTGTTCAATATCGAAGAGGAGGGATCCACAAGGAATTCCTCCGGGCCCTTATCACATTTGTCTTTGTCTTTTTTCCTCTTTACCAGAGTTAGGTGACTTATCCTCAAAGGAAAGATTTTTCTTCTTAGTGTTCTTCGGCATTATTACCAAGTTCTTATCAAGTTAACCTACCCAAATTAATTACTGAATAAGCAAAATGAGTAATCTAATACTAAACCAAGAGCACATATGTCGAGTAAATAATCAACTGCGATAATATATCTATGGTATCTAATAATAATTTTATAATCCTTTTCTAAAAAAGGCATGGATAGTTTATTGTTGCCTCTTTTCCGCGATGCCGATTGGTTCTCTCACTGCGCTTACTTTATTTGCAACTGTCATCATATATTTTGACAGTTGTGTGTAATGTTCATCATATATTTTGACAGTTGTGTGTAATGTTAAAGCTAAATAGAGCGCGCGTAGCGCGCGTCTGTAGTGTCTAGTACTATTCATATAAATTAAGAGAAAGTGACTGAGCTGTATAAGCGTTATATCTGCCGAAATTAAACGTAAGGATCAAAACAAATCGTCAGACTCTCGTCCGGGGACTATTCACGGTAGCTAACAGTAAATATTGGCAAAGGAAAAATACCACTCACTCTCGTCACGCGTGATCTTCTCGCGCGCACACGCATACGAGAGCGTGAACGCTAGTGGCAAACACATGCCATGTATCATATACATATACCACAAATTTAGGGATGTAAGTGGCTGAATTTCAATGTTTAATACATTACCAAACCCTTAATCTTACTCCTAAACAGAACATCGAATCACAGAAATAAGTTCTAATTCAATAAATCATTGAATTTAAATGCAAATCCAAATAAGGTATCTAATAATAGTTTTTAAAATAATATTCATATAAAGTAAGAAATAGAACTAATTACCGAATAAGCGAAATGGATAATAATCTAATGCTAAACCAATAGAGAATGATATATCGAGAAAATAATCAACTAGGGTAATATATACGTGGCTGAGCCACGTTATATCTGTCTAAATCAAATATAAGAGTCAAAATAATTTATCATACGTACTCTCGTCCAAGGACTATTTACGGCAGTCAGCAGAGAATAATAGGCAAGGGAAATACTACTCACTCTCGTCAAGCGTGATCTTCTTACACGCGCAAATATACGAGAGCGTGAACGCCCGTGGCAAACACGTGCCACGTATATGTACGCCACAAATTAGGGGTGTTAACGACTGAATACCAAAGTTTAATATTTTACTAAATCCTTAATCCCAATCTTAAATAAAGAAACAGAACATCAGCACTCTCGTCACGCGTGATCTTCTCACACACATATATATAGGGGAGACCGGGGCTAAACCGCCAGTTTTTTTTCGGTGCCGATTTTTAACAACAAAATAAATAATTTTAGTTAAATGTGGTATACCACTGTAAAGAGTGAACCTTTAGCTACAAAATTTCTATAGGAAATTTTTGTCTATGCTGCTTTGTTTAACCGGTATAGAGCAAAAACGACAACGGTGGAAAAATTGAAATCTCAAAAATGCCGGGGTTGAACCGCCACCCCCCCGGGGCTAATCCGCCACACTGCATTTTCAATACATATACGTACATCTAATCCTGAAAAATGATAGGATACATTTTAATAATTGTTTTTTAGGAGAAAAATATAAACATTTATTAAAAATTTTTATGCGAAACATTTTTTTTACTTATTCCATAAAACAATTTAGGCACGTGAATACAGATCCTGACAAGCGCACGCATGTGTTGCGCGCCCTACGCTCGCACGCAATGCACTGTTTCTTACATGCTCTGTTTGTTGTCAACTTTTCTGAGCACACGCAGCACGTATTATCCAAGTTTTCATCAGAATCCGACCGCTGCTGCTTCCTTGATTTCGATTTACTGCTCGTCGAAGGCTGTGGTTCTGTTTGTGTGGCATTTTTTTTTTGGGCCGGCCTCTCTTTCTCGGCGCAGTGGCAGGTGTAGATTTTGACGTCTTTCTCGTAGCAGGTTTTCCTTTTTTTTTCCGCATGGACTCCGCCTGCTCAGCCGCCAATTCCGCCATTTCAGGCGAGTCAGTAAAAACGGCGCTCTTTCTTCGTTTTCGTCCTTTACGAGTCTGTTGCCTCGGAGCGGCTTTAGGAAATGCTCGAATACTTTGAAGCGTCGCGCTCAAGTTCTGTGTATCACCAGGACGAGACATGGAAGAAGCCGAGTGATCGAATTCGTTCTGATCGGCTGTGTCGGATTCGATTGTCTCCAAATTGGTTGTGTCCGAGTCGGCTGTGTCCGGGTCGGCTGCGTTGAGGTTGACTTCTTCGAGATGAGCGGAAGTAGAAGGCATCTCCCTATTCGTAACACTGCTCGGCAAAAATTCGTATTCCTGGAAAATGTCCGGGTTGAGTGGAGAAATTCCAGTGCATTCAAACCCGGACACAATATTTTGATACGTTACGGCAAGTGGCAGTGATTTAGCCACGATTCCGGGGATATCGTACATCGTCATTGATCTACCAGGATGCGACGACATCCAGCTATCACACTGTGTGTGTACACTTTTCTTTAACGGGCCAAAGACGGTGCGATCCAGCGGTTGCATTTTGTGCGAGCATTTCGGCGGTAATGATAGGAGAATGATTCCATTCGCTTTACAAAATTTGAGACCAGCGATGGACAAATGTGATTCGTGATTGTCGAGTATCAGTAAAGTTGGGGCGTCGACGGAAGCACGCACATGGGACTGGAAGAACTGTAGAAACTGGACAAAATGGTCCGTATTCATCCAGCCACTTGAATTCGCTACACCTGTGCAGCCTGGTGGTCCGCCGTTAAGGAAATGTTTTTTGAAATTTTTACGAGGAAAAATAAAAAATGGAGGTAAAGAATGTCCGGTTGCTGACACCGCCATCGCCAAAGTTACGAGGGTTCCTCTTTCCGCAGAAGTCACTCGCCCGACTTGTTTCAGTCCTCGACGTTCGATGACTCTATTCGGTGTCTGAACGGTTGTAATTCCCGTCTCATCCATATTCCATATGCAGTGAGGCTGGAAATAATGAGAAACGTTATTTTCGACCAAAACTAGCAACATTTATTCATCAGTTAACACACCTGGAAATGATGTTTATCCATCACAGATTTTAGCAGCGCAAAGAACCTTTCTACATTTGTTCGATTGAAACTGGTGGCACGTGCAACTGAACGGTGCGCATCTTTCGGTGTGCAACTGAACGGTGTCCAATTGAACGGTGTCTAATTGAACCGTGTCCAATTGAACCGTGGGCAAAATATCGTGTCTATTTGCACCGTGTCCGTTTGCACCGTGTCCAATTGTACTGTGCGCAAGTGAAGGCCACTCACTGGAAGCGACACCTGGCTGGAGGAGAAGGAAGCAAAGATAGCGGAGAAAGGACTGACAGCTGAGTCGGTAAACGTTAAGTCCCAAGAAGGAATAACGAGAAAGGGAGGATCGGTCGACTCTGCGGAAAGAGAAACGCGGGAGAAGAAGAAGACACCAGTGAGAAGGGGGAGGCCGAGTGCGGCCGTCAGATTGGCGAGAGAGAGGACACAGGGATTCCGTCGTGAGCCGCCGTGGGGATCGGACGTGCGGCGAGAGAGTGTGTGTGTATTGAGTACGGTACTTGGCGAAAGGAGAAACGTGATGGAATGCGGAGGAATAAATCTAGTTTGGAATCTGTGACTGAATCTTGGACTCAAAGATACTCCGAATTAGTCATGAAGTTAAACCACTTTGCGTCGTAATGGATGAGGCTCCTTTAGTGTATAAATCGCCGGAGTACTCAAAGTGGAGTAAGAAATCCAACGGGTCAAAAGAAAGGAAAGGAGTACGGAACTTGACGGAAGGAGAAACGTGATGGAATGCGGAGGAACGAATCTAGTTAAAGTTACTCCGAATTAGCCATAAAGTTAAGCCACTTTGATGGTGAGTCCCCTCACGGGGCTTGATAGATCTTTAAAGAATTGTTTAAATATATCTTTATTCCGTATACATTCAGGTTTTCATGAGTTATAATTATTATTTTTACATTCGAATTGTGGACGACATATATAGTATACCTACACACATACGATGCGGCACTTACAAAGACATTCACACGAGCGGACAATTAGGAAAGCGCCGACTCGCGGCATACATAAAACGACACTCGGCGGCTCTGATCCTGGCTCGTTTTTCTTCCCGACATGGAATTGATCCACAGATCTCTTGATCGGTGTTTTTGATCTTGAATAGGCCAATGGGAGCGTTCCGGGAGGTGGAGTGGGGATCACAGCCGTCGAGGAGAGCCCAGCGAATTTTTAGTCAGTCTAATGCGAGAGCTAGGAGCGATACTCTGTTGCGATGCTCGGTGTAACAGAATAATAAAGATAAAGTTGAAATATAGTAAGCGAAACTACGGTGTGTGTTTGATTCCACGACGACCCTACTGTCCATTTTGGTGCCTCCTGTGAGGTATTGTTCATTTGGAAACCAATCCCCTGGTTTGCGAGGTCACGAAAGGCAAACGCAACAGCCCGGATCATCGACGGAGGCCTTCGAAAGCCGATCGAATTGGCGGTGAGCGTATACGTTTTTCAAGTCAATAAAAGCAAGTCGTTTGGTTTCGATTCGTTAAAAGTTGCGCGATGGCCGATAGAGTTAAATTTCTTCTACAAAAACGAACGTCATTAAAATCGCAGATTACCAACTAGTCTAATCTCCTCGGAAAAGACGATGTAAAAAAGGCTATATTGAAATCGAGGTTGTCCCGCCTGACCGAGTTATATCACGCGTTTGAAGATTACAACGACGAGCTTGCAATCTTAGATCCGAATGATACGCATCAAAATGAGTTCGAGAACATACAAGAACGTTTCTATTCACTCGAGAACAGGATCGAAAACATAAACAACGCGGATAATACAAACGCGGACGTAGACGCTGCGAGTAGTGGAACTCGAACGAATAGCAACGAAACTGCGCCGCTTGTTAAAAAACGTCGTTTCAAGTTGCCCGACGCGCCATTACCTACATTTGACGGAAAATTCGAGCATTGGCTATCTTTCAAAAACGCGTTTCACAATATGATCGGCTCTCAGACAGATTTATCAGATATCGATAAGTTGCATTACTTAAAATCTGCGCTAACCGGCGACGCAGCCAGTAAAGTAAAGATCTTAGCTATTGACGGGACGAATTATATCCATGCATGGGAATTGCTAGAACGTTCATATGAGGTCAAACGAATATTAATAGCTCGACATTTTTCAATGTTAATTAACTTACCGGCGTTAGATAAAGAGAGCACAAGCGGTCTAATGAAGCTTGCCGACGATGCTCAGCAGCATGTAGCGTCATTGTCCGCGTTAGGTGTGTCTATCCGAGAAGTTCCCGAGCTTATCGTTACCATTCTAGAGAGCAAATTACCAAAGAGCACGTTGGAAAGGTGGGAGGCGACTCTCGACAGGGAGGAATTTCCGAGAGTAGATCAGATGTACGAATTCTTATACAAAACCGCGGTTTGCGCGTCAAAAAGAGAGAGAGCAAGGAATATGAGCGGCGATAGGTCATTAGGCGAGCCTTCGCCTAAAAGGAGACAAGGATGCTCGTCGGATGGGCATTTATATCGACCACGTCGCGCGGTTGCATAATGTGCAAAAACAAGAGACACGAGTTATTCATGTGCAATAAATTTAAACAATTGCCAGTACCCAAGCGCATCGAAACAGTTAAAGGCGCGAAGTTGTCTACGTTCGCATCGAGGTAGTCCTTGCAAGTTTTCGACCTGCACAATTTGTCAAAGGAAACATAATACGTTATTACATCTTGAGAACTACGCGGCCGCAAACAAAACCGACGCGACGAAGTCAGACACGGATAAATCCGCGTGACTAACGAGTTCGATGAATAGCGGATCAGCGTGTTTCATGTCAATGCCCCGTAGATCGACTCCACATTTGTTGATGAGTGCAGCGGTGTATATTTGTGATGGCGGTCGCGATCCCATCAAGTGCCGTGCGCTCTTAGACACCTGCGCGACCGCGAACTTTATCTCCGAGCGAATAGCAAACCGTTTACATACACCAGTTGTCGCGCATTCGGTTTCGATCGGCGCGATTAATACAATGAGCACGGTTTCGAGAGGTATAATACAAATTATCATACAGTCGATACACGACGATTTTCGCAAGAGTCTAACATGCTTAACTCTACCTGCCGTGGCGGATTTTATTCCATCCGAGGTATTTCCGCGGAATGCGATAAAAATACCTCCGAATATTAGATTAGCAGATCCGGAGTTTTATTTACCGCGCGCCGTTGATTTATTAATAGGTTCCGGGGCGACGCTGTCGCTGCTTTCCATCGGCCAGATTAACTTGTCTCAAGAAGGAAATGATTTGTATCTGCAAAAGACGCGATTTCGAGGGGACAGCTGCCACGAGCATTCTTGCGAAATCAGACGTGGTCGGTTGGTCCTGCGTGGTTAGTTAAAGACGAATCTGATTGGCCCAATGAACTCATGCAAATGTTAGAAGTGCCCGAAGTAAGGAAAAACACGTGTTTAACAACGACAACAGAAGATCTTGAGATATTCAATAAATGTTCTTCTTATTCCAAATTGCTTCGAGCCATTGCATATTGCCTGCGCTTTCGGCCTGCTAATACATATTCCGGTTCATTAAGCATAACGGAGATCAATAATGCCGAAATACGATTGCTAAAGGTTCTACAAGCTGCGCGATATTCCAACGAGATCAAACAACTGAAGGACAAGGGATCTGTAATTAAAAATAAGATAGCAAACTTGAGTCCCTTCCTAGACGCTGATGGTCTCATTCGGGTAGGAGGACGTCTCCAAAAATCGAACTTAACATTTCCCGAAAAACACCCGATATTGCTTCCGAGCCGACATGATATAACAGATCGCATTATCCGCGAAATTCACGAAAGACAATATCATGCCGGCATTCAGACGACATTATATGTCCTGCGACACAGATTCTGGTTGGTCGACGGTCGCAACCAAGTTCGAAAAATCGTGCGTTCGTGTGTACGCTGCTTTCGATTCAACGCTAGTGCCGTAAATTATAAATTAGGAAATCTCCCCTCGGTCCGGGTGAACCAAGCAGTTCCTTTTACTGTCACCGGCATAGATTTTTGTGGTCCATTTCATATAAAGGAGAAAAAATACCGCAATTGGACACGTATCAAGGTCTATGTTTGTATTTTCATCTGCATGGCTATAAAGGCGGTACATCTGGAAGTAGTCAGCGACCTAACATCCAATGGTTTTCTCGCGGCGCTACGACGTTTTATAGCAAGACGTGGGTGTCCAGAACACATATACTTGGACAATGGTACTAACTTAGTGGGAGCTAATAATCAGCTAAAACAGATGTACGCCTTACTTAATTCAGAAGATCACAGAAATCTCATAACCAACTTTGCGAACGAGCGCCGTATCACGTGGCACTTTATACCACCAATGGCGCCACATTTCGGAGGGTTATGGGAATCGACCGTCAAGCTCTTCAAGCATCATTTTAAACGCGTTGTAGGAGATTTATTATTCACGTTCGAAGAATTGAATACGTTCGCGGTGGAAGTTGAGGGAATATTAAATTCTAGGCCAATCACCGCGCTATCAACAGATCCGAACGACTTGCTAGCCTTATCTCCCGCTCACTATTTGATCGGTAAGCCTCTAACGTCCCTCCCGGAGGGTGATCTATCATCAATTCCAGCCAACCGCCTGTCCGTCTGGCAGCATATCACTAAGGTGCGGCAGCATTTCTGGGCGCGATGGAGCTCGAAGTACCTCAACGAGCTTCAAAAGCGTACCAAATGGATCAAGGATGGACCGAAACTCAACATCGGAGCTGTGGTACTCATAAGAGACAAGGGTTTGCCATGCTCTCAATGGGCACTAGGCAGGGTCATAGCGATACACCCAGGTGAAGACGAGATTGTGCGGGCTGCCACTGTCAAGACCGCTTCTGGAGAGCTGAAGAGAGCCGCTAAACTCCTATGCCCACTCCCAATTGAGCAACCAAGCGAACAGGTCCATTCGCTATAATTTCGTCTACGACACCATACGATACATTCCACGAAATAAGTAACACGTCTGTCTCGGCCGATATAATAATGCGTTATCGTCAGTCACAACTACGCGGCAACGTAACATGCGAAACGAGCGAGCTATCATCAAGCAAATATAACCTCCGGAGGATTGGGGCGACTCAGGGCTTCGGCCCCTAGGCGTCGTCGCCCACCAATACAAAATTACATGCGTTCACAGTTGGGGCGACTCAGGGCGTCGGCCCCTAGGCGTCGTCGCCCACCAACACAAAAGTACAGGCGTTTATGATTGCATCATTGCGACTATTCACGATAACATCACGCGCAAAATCATATTCCAAGGCCACAGCCTTTAAGCGTTATCGCGTGTCTTTCATTCAGATACATCTGTAATAGTTGAACGATCCCTCTCAACGGGGGGAGGATGGACGATATATATAGTATACCTACACACATACGATGCGGCACTTACAAAGACATTCACACGAGCGGACAATTAGGAAAGCGCCGACTCGCGGCATACATAAAACGACACTCGGCGGCTCTGATCCTGGCTCGTTTTTCTTCCCGACATGGAATTGATCCACAGATCTCTTGATCGGTGTTTTTGATCTTGAATAGACCAATGGGAGCGTTCCGGGAGGTGGAGTGGGGATCACAGCCGTCGAGGAGAGCCCAGCGAATTTTTAGTCAGTCTAATGCGAGAGCTAGGAGTGATACTCTGTTGCGATGCTCGGTGTAACAGAATAATAAAGATAAAGTTGAAATATAGTAAGCGAAACTACGGTGTGTGTTTGATTCCACGACGACCCTACTGTCCAAATTGCCTCTGTTCTTATATTAGTTGTAAATGATTTATTGAATTCGATCATATATTTACGTCTTTTGATGTTCTGTTTTCTTTATTTAAGATTAAGATTAAGAATTTAATAATATTTTGAGCCATGTTATAGATAGATTAATTAAGTTATTTACACCCCTAATTTGTTTTTTGTAGTGCCAATATGCGTGATACGCGTATTGATTAGTTATATATTTTAATTTCTTTATAAACTTATGTTTCTATGAATTATATATTTATTTTTGCATTTAAATTGAATGATTTACGCCCTCGTAGGGGAGACCGGGGCTAAACCGCCAACGGGGTTGAACCGCCAAATCAAATATCTCGGAACCTGTATATTGTGCGAACTCGCTATTAACATTGTAAACGCTGCTTATGGTACCCATGTGACCAACGGAGTTTCGGCAGGTTACCTGCCGTGTTATGATTTTTACGAGGGCAAACGTGTTTTCGGAAGGTAAAAGTGAAATTTTCTGCGCGTGGAAATTTTGTAATATCTTGAATATTATTGTATCACCGAATCTCAAAGTAAGTGATTATAAAGAGTAATGCATGCTGAACACGAATCCAGTGTAGTTTTTTCATTATCATTGATGTCTAATATTTCGTGGGCGATCAAACCTGAAACTTATGTTTGGGGCTTATCCGCCAGTAAGCACCCGGGGCTGGTCCGCCAGTCTCGTCACTGTGGCGTGCCGGGCGCACGACTTCAGCTCACGGCGATTTCAGGTTAGGTTTTCCTCGAGCGTGATTCTGTCTTCCCTTGCACGTGCGTCAGTTCGTATAGGAGGGAAATGGTACGCACGTTTTGTCGCAAAACGACTCCCGTCGAATCTGTGATGGATAAACATCATTTCCAGGTGTGTTAACTGATGAATAAATGTTGCTAGTTTTGGTCGAAAATAACGTTTCTTATTAGTTCCAGCCTCACTGCATATGGAATATGAATGAGACGGGAATTACAACCGTTCAGACACCGAATAGAGTCATCGAACGTCGAGGACTGAAACAAGTCGGGCGAGTGACTTCTGCGGAAAGAGGAACCCTCGTAACTTTGGCGATGGCGGTGTCAGCAACCGGACATTTTTTACCTCCATTTTTTATTTTTCCTCGTAAAAATTTCAAGGAACATTTCCTTAACGGCGGACCACCAGGCTGCACAGGTGTAGCGAATTCAAGTGGCTGGATGAATACCGACCATTTTGTCCAGTTTCTACAGTTCTTCCAGTCCCATGTGCGTGCTTCCGTCGACGCCCCAACTTTACTGATACTCGACAATCACGAATCACATTTGTCCATCGCTGGTCTCGAATTTTGTAAAGCGAATGGAATCATTCTCTTATCATTACCGCCGAAATGCTCGCACAAAATGCAACCGCTGGATCGCACCGTCTTTGGCCCGTTAAAGAAAAGTGTACACACACAGTGTGATAGCTGGATGTCGTCGCATCCTGGTAGATCAATGACGATATACGATATCCCCGGAATTGTGGCTAAATCACTGCCACTTGCCGTAACGTATCAAAATATTGTGTCCGGGTTTGAATGCACTGGAATTTCTCCACTCAACCCGGACATTTTCCAGGAATACGAATTTTTGCCGAGCAGTGTTACGAATAGGGAGATGCCTTCTACTTCCGCTCATCTCGAAGAAGTCAACCTCAACGCAGCCGACTCGGACACAACCAATTTGGAGACAATCGAACCCGACACAGCCGATCAGAACGAATTCGATCCCTCGGCTTCTTCCATGTCTCGTCCTGGTGATACACAGAACTTGAGCGCGACGCTTCAAAGTATTCGAGCATTTCCTAAAGCCGCTCCGAGGCAACAGACTCGTAAAGGACGAAAACGAAGAAAGAGCGCCGTTTTTACTGACTCGCCTGAAATGGCGGAATTGGCGGCTGAGCAGGCGGAGTCCATGCGGAAAAAAAAAGGAAAACCTGCTACGAGAAAGACGTCAAAATCTACACCTGCCACTGCGCCGAGAAAGAGAGGCCGGCCCAAAAAAAAAATGCCACACAAACAGAACCACAGCCTTCGACGAGCAGTAAATCGAAATCAAGGAAGCAGCAGCGGTCGGATTCTGATGAAAACTTGGATAATACGTGCTGCGTGTGCTCAGAGAAGTTGACAACAAACAGAGCATGTAAGAAACAGTGCATTGCGTGCGAGCGTAGGGCGCGCAACACATGCGTGCGCTTGTCAGGATCTGTATTCACGTGCCTAAATTGTTTTATGGAATAAGTAAAAAAAATGTTTCGCATAAAAATTTTTAATAAATGTTTATATTTTTCTCCTAAAAAACAATTATTAAAATGTATCCTATCATTTTTCAGGATTAGATGTACGTATATGTATTGAAAATGCAGTGTGGCGGATTAGCCCCGGGGGGGTGGTGGTTCAACCCCGGCATTTTTGAGATTTCAATTTTTCCACCGTTGTCGTTTTTGCTCTATACCGGTTAAACAAAGCAGCATAGACAAAAATTTCCTATAGAAATTTTGTAGCTAAAGGTTCACTCTTTACAGTGGTATACCACATTTAACTAAAATTATTTATTTTGTTGTTAAAAATATGCACCGAAAAAAAACTGGCGGTTTAGCCCCGGTCTCCCCTACAATATATGTGCCAAATAAGTATACAATTTGGCGTGACGTCTTCCGACAGCTCTTTTTAAATGTGCAATTAATTATAGCGTAAAAATAAAATATTTTTTATTATATATGTATTAAATTTTTAGAAAATTTTACCTTTTCGTATTTTTTATTTTTTTAACTTTTTAAAACTGTTTTTTATTTATTATTATTTTAAACTTTTTAAACCTGTCCTTTTTCCGTTTAATTTCTTTAATTTTTTGTTTTTTAATTATAGTTTAACTTACTTTAGGCAGCAGTCGGGAGTCTATTTTTTTTTAAACTAACCTTTTTACCAATTAATTTTTTTAAGTTCTTGTTTTTCGTATTTTATTTTTTATTATAATTTTTGTTTTTATTAAATTTGTTAAGTTTTTAATTTTTAGTTTTGTTGTAACCTGTTTTTCACTAATTAATTTTTAGTTCTTATTTTTTTGTTTTTTTTATTATATTTTTGTTTACTTAATTTTTTGCTGCAGTTGCAAGATTTTAATTATTTATTTATTTCATACTTTTAAAAGCAGCATATATATTTCTATGCTATGCAGAAGCATATTTTATAATATATAAATAGTTGAAAATGTACTAAGCATAATCTAAATCTTATACACAATAGTATATGAGATCAATTATGACAAGTAATTTTCTCTATCTTTTTGACATTTTTAATGATTTTTATTTATATATAATAAATTTAAATTTACAATTATATAAACATGTATATACAGGGTGTTAGGTAATAAGCGGACCACTTCTCGTGGACAGGAAGAGCGAATTAAACTGAATCAAATTAAACGTCCTTTATCGTACTGTAAATTTCTCAATAATTAATGGGAAATTAATTAATAAAGATAAGAGAATTAATCAATGTGCATCCACACGATTTAACGAGAAGAAGCAGCTCAACGTTTACGTTACTATATGTGCATAGCTAAATATTATGAGAGGAGTGCTTTATAAACAATAATGACAATGAGTGTCATTCATGTATAGTTAATAATTTTTGTTATAAACATAGCGTTCCTCCCAATACCTCGCCGCGGCCTAGCAACGTGTAAAGATTAGGCTGCTCTTTCTCGTCGAATCGCACGAACGCATCTTGATTCGCGTATCTTTATTAATTATCTTCTCATTAATTATTGAAATACTTACAAAACAGTAAAAGACTTTTCGATTCAGTTTTACCCGCTCTAGCTGCCCATCACGAGCAGTGATCCGCTTATTACTTGACACCCTGTATGTATACACACGTACATATAAGATACTTAATACCACATGGTATTTTCAAGGAAATGATTCGATAAACAATCTTGTATTAGGCAGTGTATTACTGTTTATCACACTATTTATGATATTTTTATTTAATTCTGTAAAGATTAAACCTGTATAAACAAACTTAACCTCTAACTACCGGCCAAATATGACATGTGAGCTATAGAGCAGACCAGCGCGCGTGATAACATCGTGCACGATGCGCGATATCCAATGAGCGTGCAGCGATGAATAGAAAAGCTGTACGTTCTGCCGAAGCCCATAGAGGCAACTAGAAATCACTAAAATTCCCCATGCAAATGCATGCCATTGGTTAATCAATTTCCTCTATAACTCAGTCGATAGCCAATAAGAGAACATATAAATGTAATATATCGTTTTTTCGTTTTTTTTTTATTAACACAACGATTAATGATAACACAGCCCCACAAAAAAAAATTTTTTTCTGTCCGGCGGACCGGACTAGTCAATTCTTACGTATTTTGGGTCGCTGAATCCGAATCCGAGGTCAGAATTCAAAAGTTGGCTCATTTTCTAACCTCAAAAAACATACTTTTTTAGTACATTTTGAGCCGTAATGAAAAAGCGCGAGCTAGTTTCGAAATTCTGACCGTGGATTCGGATTCAAAAGCTTCAATTACATAACAATTGACTAGATTTTTTAATTAAAAATGGCAGATCCAATATGGCGGACCCAATATGGCGGATGTTTTTTCAAATTGATCCGATTCGCTTGAAACTTGGTACTCGGGGGTTTTTGTGGTCGCTGATTACGAATCTGATGTCAGTTTTCCAAAATTTAAAATGGCAGATCCAGTATACCCGATGAGTTTTTGAAAATTGACCAGATTCACCTAAAATTTGTTACTCGAGGGTTTTTGGGGTCGCTGAATACGAATCTGACATCAGATCATAACAGAATCACACTGAAGATGCAGTTTTTCCCATATGACTCTGAGAAAGTACAAATCTTATATATTTGACGTCCAAGACCACAATAGTCAAAGTATATCCATGACTTGATCCTTCTGCAACCAGGTTACCTCCACGTGGTGACGGTGGGCAACGGATTTATTCCGGCGAAATTCCTGAGTTAGATACTTGACGCCGTCATGGCAGAGGGTAACAACCTTTTTACGATGCAGGGTCTCGGAAACCCAGTATCAGCGACTGGTCAGGGTGGTAAAGCGGGTCCGCAGCCGTCGTCATCAAGCAACCGCAGTTCTGTAGTAGTGGAAAACTTGGCTACTACAGAATCTAATGTTACAAGGATTAGATTAGTAGCCAAGTTTTCCACTACTACAGAACTGCGGTTGCATGATGACGACGGCTGCGGACCCGCTTTCCCGAATCTGACATCAGATCCGTATTCAGCGACCCCAAAAACCCTCGAGTAACAAATTTTAGGTGAATCTGGTCAATTTTCAAAAACTCATCGGGTATACTGGATCTGCCATTTTAAATTTTGGAAAACTGACATCAGATTCGTAATCAGCGACCACAAAAACCCCCGAGTACCAAGTTTCAAGCGAATCGGATCAATTTGAAAAAACATCCGCCATATTGGGTCCGCCATATTGGATCTGCCATTTTTAATTAAAAAATCTAGTCAATTGTTATGTAATTAAAGCTTTTGAATCCGAATCCACGGTCAGAATTTCGAAACTAGCTCGCGCTTTTTCATTACGGCTCAAAATGTACTAAAAAAGTATGTTTTTTGAGGTTAGAAAATGAGCCAACTTTTGAATTCTGACCTCGAATTCGGATTCAGCGACCCAAAATACGTAAGAATTGACTAGTCCGGTCCGCCGGACAGAAAAAAATTTTTTTTTTGTGGGGCTGTGTAATTATACGCTATAAACCTTGCTTAATCAATAAGAAACTTATATACGGAAGCACATATCAAAGTATGTTGTAGTTATCGAGAACTAAGGTAACAAAGATTCGGCCTCGGTGAAACGCATACTCCCTCGTCTTCGCCAACCGAAGGTTGGCAGCAGTCGGGAGAAAAATTAGAAAAATTAGAAAAATCGGTTTCCAGAAAATCGGTAACGAAAAACTATACACATCATGGCACTCCCCGGGAAATTCTACCCCTATTTCATATACTTTTGGTAAAAATTCGGTCCACTAACGAATGAGTAGTTCGCGGTCAGACAGACACACATACATACAGCCAGACGACGGTACTTATATATATATAGACGGTACTTATATAAATATATATATATATATATATATTTTTTTATTCTGTGAGAAATAAACATCTCATCTATTTAATTTTCCACATTTCATTCATCGCTTAATTGCTGACCGAATTTTTATTATCCAGCTTTGAGAGATTCTTCTCTTTATTAATAATAATTAATTAATTTCCTTAAGTTAATCCTTTTGCGCAGTGAATTATCTTTCATTCTTAAACATTTAATGCAGTGAATCGTGTAGATCATCTCATAATATTCAAATTTCAAGCATCGTATATAAGAAGGTATGTAATGCAGAAATTACGAAAGTAATGCTAATTCATCAGGATAGGAAATATAAAGTTACGAGAGATATAACAGATAAAAAATTTTGTGCACGATCAAAAATGTGAGTACTTTAATACGTTCAATACTTGCTCCAGAGAATGCAGTACTTTTTACTTAAGATGCAACACATTTAATAAACTTTGATATTTTCTACATTTTTAATATTTTACAGTCCATTTTACAGTACCTTTTATTTCGCCAGTAATAACCTCGCACATGATTCGTATCAACTTTTGAGGCAGTTCCGATGCTTCGAAACGTCTAACGTACTTATCCTACGACTGCACGCACGCAAATAAAACACGTACGACAACGTCGCTGGAATCGAGTGAGTTGCGCCTGCGTAGACTTCGTTAAAGAATTCACCTTATGTGTGTTTCTGTTGTGTGAAATAAACAGCTGCTGTATTTCATTCGGTGTAAAATCGATTGTCTGTTTCCTAGCAAAATTGTCAAGGTATAAGTGTTTGTGTGTGTCGGCCCCATAATAATATTTTATATTATATCCCATTCTATGCCAAATTAGGCTATAGCATTTTATATCGTTATTTAGAATTTAGCGTAGAAAAAATATCAGAATAGTCTGTCTGGAAGAAGGGGATATGAAACTTTGTTGTCTTTTTTGCATTTAGATGTGTCTCGATGTTTACCGAGAGAGATGATTTCAGTTGAGACCAAGTATTTTGACCTCAATCAGATTTTTCTACTCGCCATTGGCCCTACAAGCTTATGGCCCTACAAGCAATCAAAACTTGTTCGATTTCAATTCATTTTGTTTTTTGGTATTTCGATGAGCTGCATTATATTTCAGGTATATTTTTAATACGTTTTATTATGTCGTAAGTCAATATACATTTAAAATTTATTATTTAATATTAAATAATTAATATGACATATAATGTTAAGTAATTATAATATACATTTTTATACATTATATTTTATAATGTAATATGATATATTAGGTGTACTCTGTGTAATAATATAATTTAATTTAATTATATTAAAATTATGTAATATAAAAGCTATATATTGTGATTAAAAGATTATTTATTATGCATAAAAAAAAGCAACTATTTTATACTTACGAAGTGTCACTTAAATTGTTTTACATATAAAGAAGCAACTATATTAATATAAATTTTTTAATAAGTTTGTTCATTATAGCTTAAGACATTTTTGACTGCAGAATACACACTTGGTCTTGCAATTAAGATTTTTTCTTACATATTACTTTTGATTTCATTTATCAATTAAATATAACTCGTTTTGAATTAATATTCAAACTGTAAGTTAGATTATTTATCCATTATAAATAAATTTTTATACAATCTTTTCGAAACTTTACGAGAAGCAGCATAACATATTGTTGATATAATAGGTCAGATATTTACTGGAGCAACTGCAACATATCTATATTGATTTCAAAGATGAAAATAAAATTGTCATCGTAGAAAATATGGATGCAACGCGAAACATTATACGATTAGAATTATGCGTAAGATAAAATTTATTAACTTTTTTTACGTGCCGCGCATTAAAAAATAAATTAAGGCAAAAAAAATAGATTAAAATCTCTTATAAAAATTTAAAATATACATGACTTTGCTGCTTTATACTTTACACTGCTGTATAACTAAATGTCGTATTTTTATCACAATGTAAAATATAATGGAAAGTATGTAATTTATCTTATTTTTATTATCACTAAAAATAGAAAAAAAAAAATATTAAAGAAGTATATAAAGATTTACATTCAATTTTGTGCAAAAATTGTTGACAATAATTAGTAGATAAACAAACTTATGAAATATATCAGAAATCGATGTTCCGGAGAATTTAAAAATAACGATTTACTTTACATGAAATACTTTTTTGGAATATTATGACTTTCTCATGTGTTTCTTCTTATTTTTCTACTATTTTGACAGCATATAGTCAACATCATTATGTTCGTACGAGTAAAAAATCAATTTTGTACATTATTTACAAAAAGCAATATGATTTTTTTTTTTTTTTTTTTTTTTTTTTTTATATGCTCAGAGATTACATTGTGCAGTGCATTTGCTATTATTTTCGTGCCAATGTGGCCGCGCATCCTCGATATCTCGTTATGCCCATGAATGAATCTCGGCCATGTATAACGATGCCTATCGCGACTGAATACTTTGTCGATCAGGATAAGTATTTTTGTTTAATCTTGCTGCATTTAAATGTAGCTAGTTGCATAGGAGCAATTGCATATACAGCAACAGAAACGATGCTCATAACATACTTCAAACATGCCTGTGGAATGTTTAGAATTTCCAGGTAAGAAAAAGAATACATATGAAAAATAAACGTTTGTCTCAAGTAGAATGTCATTTGTTATCTAAAATATAAATGTAGAGAAAGACTCTACATTTACAGTAAAATTATTATTATTTATAGTTATCGTATCGAGCGAGCAATGATGATTAATACTCTACGAAATAGCATGGAAAATGAAATTATGATTTATAAGGCAATGATTTATGCCGTCGATATCCGTCGTAAAGCTATAAAGTCAACACTTATATAATGATACGTATATCAAACAGCATTACTAAAATATTTTAATAGCAAAAACAATAATCTTTTACAGCACAGAATTATTTATATATCAATAATATTTTTTTTTCGAGAACCTGTTCTTCAATTACAATAGAAAAATAAAATCCACTAAAAAAAGACATTAAAAATGTATTAAAAAAAACGCCAAGCATGTTTCACGCGAAATAATTTTATAAATAATATTAGAAAAATAAAGAAAATATTTACTTGAAAAACACAAAAAAAAAATAAATATAACAGCATGAAAAAGAAGTGAAATCAAAGTTTTATTCCAAGTATATTTATTAGAGTAAGTAATATTTCGCAAGATATATATTTTGTGCGGGAATTAAAGGAATACAATATTTTATAAACTATCTCTCAAAATTGCAGTAGACCTAATATAGGATGCAGAAAACATTTGAAATGTATAAAATACAACGGCATGATAAAATGAAAATATAGAATACGCGTGAGAAAGCGATAGAAAGCATGAGAGAGCGACAGGAAGCGTGAGAGAACGACAGAAAGCGTGAGAGAGCGACAGGAAGGGTGAGAGAGCGACAGAAAGCGTAAGAAAGCGAGAGGTAGCGTGAAAGAGGAGCAGGAAGGGTGAGAGAGCGTCGGGAAACGTGAGAGAGCGACAGAAAGCGTGAGAGAGCGAGAGGTAGCGTGAGAGAGCGAGAGGTAGCGTGAGAGAGGGGCAGGAAGCGTGAGAGAGCGTCAGAAAGCGTGAGAGAGCGACAGGAAGCGTGAGAGAGCGTCAGAAAGCGTGAGAGAGCGACAGGAAGTGTGAGAGAGCGAGAGGTAGCGTGAGAAAGCGTGAGAAAGCGTCAGAAAGCGTGAGACAGCGACGGGAAGCGTGAGAGAGCGACAGAAAGCGTGAGAAAGCGACAGGAAGCGTGAGAGAGCGAGAGGTAGCGTGAGAGAGGAGCAGGAAGCGAAAGAGAGCGAAAGGAAGCGTGAGAGAGCATAAAAGAGCGAGGAAAAGCGTGAGAGAGCGTGGGAGAGGGAGAAAGAACGTAAGAAAGCGAGAAAACGCGTGAGAGAGCATGAGAAAGCGTGAGAAAGCGAGAAAGAACATAAGACAGCGTGGGAGAGCGAGAAAGAACGTAAGAAAGCGAGAAAAAGTGAGAGAAAGCTCTTGTGACAAGTGCGGAATATGTAGGTGCGGAACATGAATGTGCGGAATAGGTGCGGAACAGATGCGGAACGGGTGCGAAATAGGTGCGGAACAGGTGCGGGATAGGTTGCGGATATATAAAAAATTTGAATTCAGTAAACTTTGCCGCCTAACACGGCTCTCATTTACTCGTGACGAGCGCCTCTAGCGGCACGGTAGGCCAAACCGACAACACTTTTTAATTTTGCGAAGAAGAAGACGACGACGAGGACGACGACGACGACGACGACGACGACGACGACGTATCTGAATGATATAAATTGGCCAGAAAAATATAGAGGCATATATGTATATCTGTGCATCAATGTTGTGTATCATTATAATCAGAAAAATCTATTTTCTTCTCCAGTATTTAAATCTTTCAATAATATTGACTTATTAAAAGAATTCAGTGATTTATTTCTAAAGAAGCGTTCTCCTTCCTGTAAAAGATACGCTGTAGCGTCTCACTTGAAAATTAAAATAATTAATTAATAAAATATTATTATACATATTATTATGAATGAATGGAGGATGTATCTCTTTCTGTATCTTGTGAATCGCTTACGAAAGAATGTATGTATATCTCTTGTATCATGTCAAAAAATATCTCGTTAAAAAATAATTTTGTTAATAAATTATTATTATATTTATTATTATATATACTTAGCGTGAGACGCTACCGCGTCTCTTGATATAAATAAATAAAATGTTATATAGGATTAATAATGTATAATATGTTTTGCAGTATATTCATAAAATAGCATTAAAAAATAACAATATTAAAACATGTCTTCTACAAAATTCAAAATTACAAAATACTTTTAAATAAAATCTATATCAATATGTAGTAATACCTTTTTACTTTTAAAGATTTGCCGAATTTTTTATAACCAACTTTGAGGGATCATTCTTACTTTTAATCGCAGTTAGTGTGTGTTGCTTGAGCCTCAACCTTTTCCGAGTAAGTCTTTTCGCATCTTTATGTAACATATATTAAACAAATAATGTAATATTTCACAATATTTTGATTTAAAAGATCAATTATTAATTTAATAAAGATAAAGAGGCCATAAAAATATAATTGAGAATCTAAGTTTAAAAAAAAGTAAAACCAAATAATTCTAAAATTATACAAAATCTGAAGAAACTCACATATTTTCTTGTATCTTTTAATTTTCTTGCAATATAGAATTTATTTCATTCAAGAAACATGGTGTATTTTAGATTTTTCCAAGTGTAACGTTTGGCACAGTAAAGATGAACTTTTATTACACTTTCTAATTGTAGCTATCATCCTTTTATATATGTTCTTAGCCAACTATGCTCGATAAGAAATCACGGATCACAATAACCATGTATTTTCCACAGCGTAAGAAACCACTTTATATAGTATTCTCAATTATATGTATGTATGTTTATATGTATGTTTATAATAATATATAGAAAAATATATTTTATCGGTAACGGTGGTATATTATATAAATGTAAAGCTGACCGTCTGCCGCACTTTTCTAAAGGATCAAAGTGAAACTTACGAGTTCACGCACTACGAAACGAATGAATAAATGCGCTACTGAAAACTGGCAAATGCGCCTGCGCGATCTTTTGTCAGAGAATTCATAAGTATTTACCTATGAGAAACAAACATCTGTTCTATTATCTTATGTCGCTTAATCACCGACTTATTTACAGAAAATTGTTAAATTGCGCGTGTTCCGATCTCATGGTAGTATTTTGTTACATTTTCATTAAATTGGATAATTTATGTTAGAATTTGAGCTAGTGTATGAATAAAAATGGAGCAATACAATATGCAACTGATAAAAGAAGAAAAAATAAGCGAACTGGCCTCTCCAGTGTCACACACATCTGCCTGCTCGTGGAGAAATGATCTGTATCGATTCTTTACATATTAGCCTCAATCGGTTTCTGTTACTCACAGTTGGCATGTGGCCTTATCAACGGTCTAAACTTGTTCAATTTCAGTTAACATTGCTTTTTAGTGTTTTGGCGACCTTTATCCTAGGTCAGGTATGTTAATAATTTTAATTATATAATAACAAGATAAAAAATGTAACGTTATTTTTAGCAATTTTTTATTTTGCGTTTTAATATACCAAAATCGTTATAAGACCATCACAATATTAAATATATTGATATTGATTTTATAACATGTGTTTGTTATTACGTATAAAAAAAATTAACTTCTAATTTCGCTTAATATATTGCAGTTAAATAGATTTCTCATGTCAAATTATGATACATTGTAAAACAATTAAAGACTCAGAGTCTTTCTCTAGCTGCATAAGAAATTAATAATTTCAGTGCAAAATTATATAAAAAAAATTTCTTTGCAGTTTGCAACATTTCTGACATCACAATGTACTCCAGATCTCCTCATCAATGTTCTTGCATCTGCATTATTTTACATTACCTTTGCAATTCAATATAGTTTATTTAGTATTAACATTGAAGTCGTAAGTAAAACATATTGGATGACAATTGGGAAGTTCGTGAAACTAAATCGATTTCATTTTATGATAAGCAGAAAGCAGAAAATAAATTAAACGCTACAGAAAGAGACCAGTTTTTTTGTACCAGCATGTAGTGTAAAAGAAAAGTCATATATAAACTTGTAAAAATTAATATTATGAAAAAGGGTCAACAATTCAGTTCATAGCATAACTCAATAATCACTTCGAGATGATGGCTACGGAACTGACACAATAATTGAGGCTTTCTTCAAAACTTCAAAAATTTACATATGCTATCTGACATTAATAACTGAAACTGTGCTTTTGAAGAATCCTGGGGATATTTCTTTCATGAAAGTATCCATGTCGATATTTCCTAAATACACATGTTATATTATTGAGTTATGCAATTAACCAAATTTTTATTTGTTTTATGGATTTTATTTTTACATGTATATAAACAGATGTTCTTTTCACGCAATATGCAGATATCTAATAATTATGAAATTCTTCTGCAGTGTAATATGTTTAATTTATTTCATTTTGTTGATTAATTATTACATAAATATTAGCTATTCAGCTTCAATAATTTCTCGAGTGTCATGCGGTATATTATATGTATTATGTATATTGTATTCATATGTGTATTATTTTTTGGAAACAAGTTGTATTGTATAAAGAGATCAATTCTTTGGAAATATTTCCGAAAAATGATCTCTTTATAGAATACAAAATAAAAAAAATTTTTTAAATATGATTGAGAGAAATAGTATGCAATATTGACAGATAAAGTGTTTGCTGGAGCAACTGCAGCATACTTGTAACGAGTTAACAGACGAAAATGAAATCAATATCATAAAACAGTATGCTATCTATGCAAAACGTTACACGATTGCGTTTACATGTAAGACAACTGCTCTAGATTTACTTTGAACGCGAATTATTATATTTGGAATATTGTATTTAGAAAAGTAAACGCGCGGCGAGTTTATAATAAACTTCTTATCGAAATAATTGAGCCTTAAACATTTTTCAGTGCTTGTTATATTTATCGCAATTCTTTTAATTTTATACCCAATTTGGTCGCGCGTTTTTTACACCTTACTGTCTATAAATGAAACTCGCGCACGTGTTTCGCCGCTGCTTGTGACAGAATACTTTGTCGATAAAAGATACTTCTACTTGATATTTTTCCATACAAATGCAGCCTTTTTTATTGGGTTAATTGCAATGATAGCGACAGGAACAATGTTCATGGTTTACTTACAACATGCATGTGGAATGTTTCGAATTACCTGGTAAGGGAATAAATATAAAAACAAATATAAAAAATCTATTAAATTGGAAAAATAGAAAGGCCATTTAATGATGCCAAAAGAATCATTTGCAGTTATCGTATCGCACGTACAATGACACTCGAAGCTCTACGAAAAAACAGCTGGCAAAACGAATATTTGATATACAAGGGATTAATTTGTGCTGTGGATATGCATCGCAAAGCTATGAAGTTAGTATTTAATAAGCAATATGAATTATATATATATACACATATATATACATATATAATAATTAGGATATAAAATACGCGCATATAATAATATTTTTATTTCAAGATTTTCTAACTCGATAATATCTAGATTCAAAATAATGTTCTCCCTTTTGATAATAACCGGTGTAATGTGCGGAAGTCTTAATATTTTTCTGGTAAATACTGCCTTTGTTTTATGATATATACTTATAAATAATAGTAATAAGATTAGTTACTACTAAATTTTCATTCAGACAATTCTAATTAATTGTTATTTTTTTTATAATATTGATTTAATGTTTATGACAATTATTTTTAGATTTTTCAGATGATATCCTTTGAATGTAATGTTGAAGAACTTTCATTACGATTAATATTTATGATGTATCTCTTGACTTACATGTTTGTAGGCAACTATATTGGGCAAGAAATTATGGATCATAATAATAACGTTTTTGTCACCGTGTAAGGGATTATTTTATGCGATAAAATTATATTATATGTATATCCGTACAACAAATATGCACATATTCGTTATATGGATCACTGTAATAAAAAATACATTTAATATACTCGTACTTTAAGAAAGGTATAATAAAACTGTTTGCACAAACACAGATTTTATTTATATTTCTCAATTATTAATTAATCATCACGTAGGTACAACGTTCAGTGGTACGTAGCTCCGTTGCAAATACAAAAAATGATACTGTTTCTCTTGCAAAAAGGTACCAAGGCGTTCACTATGAATATTGCTGGATTGTTCGTGGGATCATTAGAAGGTGCTGCTACGGTAAGAATAACCTTTGAAAATAATTGATATATATTTTAGAGAAAAATAGAAAAGTCATGTTTTATTACAGTTGTTGAGTACTGGAATATCGTTTTTTACCGTTCTTCATTCTGTGCGGAATTGACCAAAAAAAAGAAACAAGTCAACTAACAGTAAAATAGTGAAGTAGTGTTACCAATAGTAGTTTTACTAAAGTAGTTCTACTAATAGTAAAATGAGAAAAGTAGTGCAACTTACATGTCATAATGATAAAATCACTAAGCTGACTAATAATTCAAATAAAATTGTAAGGAATAATAAAATATGGAAGTGTTTAAAACAACGGTGTTTACAGAAAATTATTAATAAATCAATAACTCGGCTTATTTCGATATACGAAATTTGGCTTTAGTATACTATTCAAGCCTGATTTTGATGAAATTTTACAGATGCGTAGTGCTTACCAAACGTAGACGTAGTCGTAGCCACTATCGTGGAGTTATGAAAATGCCTAGTTTCCGAAAAAAATCAAATTTTAATTATTCGGCCTACTTAACGTTTTGCAAGATTTCGATGTACAAAGATGGTTAGAATTCAAAAATATTTTACTGAAATGGTTTTTTTTTTATTATTATTAATGTATTAAAAAACTGTACGCGTATACGTACATTGTCGTCAAAATATCATTATAAAAAGAAACAATAAATCAAAGAAGCTTATTTTCTCATTTTTTGATATCGTCGTTTTTACAACTGGTAGTTTATTAAAGAGTTATTAACAAAGGAAGTTTCATAAATAAAACAACTTTTACATGAGTTTGAAATTTCCACGCAAAAAAGCGAGATCCATCCCAAACTGCCCGTTATTTACAATGTAAAAAATATTAGAAGAATGTAAGAAATCTTTATTTGTTTTTTTTTCTTGATGATGATATGTGGTCAACATTTAGTACAGTTTCCTCATACACTAATAAAATGAAACATTTTTGCAAAATATTTTAAAATTTTTATTATATTTTTCATTTCAAAATCTTAACCCTCGGAGAACACACAGGGTCAATTTGACCCTTACCTCGAGTTTTATCGTAAATAGAATATACACGTAAATTTTTAGCCAGAAACATTAGAAATAAAAAAAAATAAAACTTTTTTTTGTAAATTACGTTTCTTAAAAAAAAAATAATATTTCTTAATTTTTTTAAATATGTAAATAATTCCAACGGCACTTTTTATTTATATCTATTGATTTAACAATGTTCCAAGTACATCTGGAAATTTTTTCAAGCTGATCGCACTTGTCAATTTAAAATGGTGGACGATCAAAGTGTGTGTAAGGTCAGATTGACCCTGAGTGTTCTCCGTGAATAAAAAAATAGGTGTGTTCTCCGAGGGTTAAAAAAACGTTAATTTAGCCGAATAATTAAAATTTAATTTTCTTGGAAATTAAGCATTTCTGCAACTCCGCGTTAGTGGCTCCAACTACATTTAGTAAGTACTACGTACCTGTAAAATTTCATCAAAATCGGACTTGAGTAGTACACTACAGTCTTACCGAGAGCTGTTCAGAAAGTTTCCGAACTATGTTTTTATAATGTTTGGGGGTTTATTTATAATTTAGTCAACTCTATCTCCTTCGAAATATGTTTCTGCTCGATTGATACACTACTTCCAACGTTGTTTTCACTTTTGGAAGCCGTCCTAGTAAGTATGCACTTTTTGAAAATTACGAGCGTTAAATCCGTTTGTGAATTTTCATTGATGTCTTCGAGTGTCAAATTCTTTAGTTCTTCAACGTGAATTTTGTTTTGAAAAAAAGAAAAAGTCTGCGAAAGCCAGGTCGTGAGAGTAGGTAAGCTGAGAATGCACTATCATCTTTGTTTTTGTGCAGAAGTAATAAATCAACAGCGATGCGTGCACGAACGCATAGTCGTAGTAAAAAAATCACGAATTGTCTTTCTACAGTTCAATCCTTTTTTTTTTTTTCAGACATTAAGGAAAATTCGCAGACAAACTTACGCGCGATTCTAAAAATCGCTTACCAGAACTGCTTCGAAAAGTAGAAATGGCGTTGGGAGTAGCAACCGAGAAGGGACATATCAAAAGAGATAAAGCAGAAAACTTACAATTAACCCACAAAAGTTATGAAGGCAAAGGGGACTTTTTGAACAGAATATATGTGAGTCAAAAGATTACCATAAATTTTCTGAATGATACAATATAACTTATCGGACGGATGAGACATGTCATTTCATTATTGAAAACTGACGAATGCTTGCGCGACTTTTTGCAGGAAATATATAAATAGAGATGTTTATGTCTCATAGAAAAAAAAATGTTCACCGCTGTAGCTAATCATGGTTCGCTGAAATGGTATTTGCTGCTGCAGCAAAAGAATTTGCCACTGCAGCTATTATATCGCTTTCTTAGCAAAGTAAGCTTGTTTGCTATGATCATATCGATCAGAAACTGTAAGTTTGCTATGACAGCTAACAGCTGTAACTAACACAACAAAAGTATGTATAAGTGAGTGTGCTTCATGCATGAAGCGATATAATATGTCAACAGTGGCAAATTTTTTTGCTGTAGATATGAAGATATAAAGCCATGGTTGTCTTTTTTCGACTCTTCGCGCCAGTTTCGCGGGACGTTGCCGAGCGTGTGCTGCACACGTACACGATTCCTTCGTGTGCGCTACCCCCTCCACACAGCTTCGAAACAAGCGACGTCTAAACTGTGTCATTTGGTCATTTCGTTCGTGCCGTTGATCGTCGTCATCGCCGTCGCGCCCGTCGTCGTTGTCGGGAAATGGTGCGTTGATCGGTGGGCATTATTGACTTGACTTGGAGGGGCATCTCTCTCGCGCGTGCAACTTTCCTCGTCGTCGTCGTCGCCCGTCGGTCGCACGGCAACGGGTTCTCTCTCGCGCGCGTTTGTTCGCCGTGTACGCGCGCGTGAGAAGGTGTACTGCGTGCGCGTTTTCGGGCGATTCTGCGGACGCGCTCTCGCGCGTGTGTGTGTCATCGTCATCGTCGTCGTCGTCAGGCTTTCGCGCTCGTCACCTCGGATTGATCGTCCCACGTGGGACACGTCCAGCCCGGACCGTCCAGTCCGTGACTCCTTGACGCGACAGGATCGGGACGTTCTCGCCCGCTCGCAGTGCTGGACACATTTCTGATTACACGACGGTCGTGGGTCGTGCCGGTCGTGGTCGAATAACTATAGCGGTGGCGTCGATGCGTACGGTACGTGTGTTAGTGCGTGTTGGTGCGTGTACTGTGTATCGTTGCGTAGAAGCATAAATAACATGTCGGCTATTGATATCAAAGAAAGAACAGCTATAATATCTTTTTTGCGTTGTAATATTTTTGCTTATTGTATTAACTTGCAACCGGAAATATAAGGATATACACATTATTTTTATTAAATTATGTAAAGAAATGAAATTTTGAGTTAGCAGCGATAGTTGTACGGTTTAAAAAGTAAACTACATTATAAGTTATATTAAAGTAAGCTCTATATATGTATCTCTATATTCTCTATACATATACATAATTAAATTATGGAAAAAAAATTTATAGTTGCGATAATGCGGTTGAAGCTATGTTATAAGTTGTAGTAATGTTAGCCATATATATATATATATATATATATATATATATATATATATATGTGCATGCTTTGGGTTACGAGTAGATATGTAATATAATATACATTTGTATTATATATACATTATATTTTTCTTTCATAAAACAAAATATACTTATGTGTTTTTTATGTCTAATATTTACAGTTTTATTTACTCTATATGTATACATATAGAGTAAACTCGAGTGAGATGGTCCATCCATGTTGTTCATTTGATACTAGATGGTGAGCTAGATTCAGAAAACATGGGTTGGGCATCTCTCCTCTATGGCTATCTCACCCGAATTTACCCTATTTTACTAATTTTTGCAAATTGCAATAGAACTAACCTAGTAAACGATATTGCAAACTGAAGTAATTGTCATAGACACAATTTTAGCTGTGGATCAAAGCTCAGATTTGCAGCGGCACCTAAAATATTATCAGACACACCAAAATTTGTGTCTCCTACATGTAATATATGTACTAATCGCTGCAATGCGTTCTAGCATAGTTATTCATTAAAGTGTCTGCCGTAACTAAATTGTTGTGACCCTTACCTAACGTCTACATAACGTCTACAGCTAAATAAAAATGCCGACGCTGCTAAACTTTTATTTATCACTATTTTACGACTAAAATTTAGCTACCGCACGCAAATTCTTGCTGCCGCAGCTAATCTTTTTTTTCCGTGTATGTCTCATAGAAAAATACTTGTATGATATATATATATATATATATATATATATATATATATATATATATACATATATATATATATATACATATATATTTATTATATATACATATATATATATATATATATATTTCTTTTTTGGGATAATTATAACTTTACTTCCGTATGATACTCACGTCCAAAACTTATATGTACGTATACTCTTTTATATATATATACATGAAAGAATAAAAATAATAATAAAAATAACAGTAGTAATAACAATAATAATAATTTTAATACAGAATATTATATTATATTAACTCTCGCTCTGTAAAAGAAAGACGAAAGAATTAAGGAAGGGGTTTTGGAGGTCGCCTATTTCTTTCCTCTTTCTAAAAACCAAAAGATACTAATTTTGTAACAAATTTTATTTTATATTTTACGTTGCATCCTAGACGATAAATAGGTTCGACAAATAAGTATTGATCTTTCATTTTCTACCTTTTATGATCTATGTAAATTAAGCTTCACTATGTTCCCTTCCACTTGAGATAAGTATAATTGCGTAGGTAGTTTTGAAAAATAGTGTGAGGATGGTTTCCTTTCTAAATAACGACAACAATAGCAAAAAGAAAAAGGGGCACACTAATAACAAATAAATATAAGTAGCATAAAAATAATAACCGCCTGACTGTCAAATAAGTACGAGGCTTCGGCACATCCCCCTCTTTGAATTATCTAAAAAAAAAGGGGGAAAAAAAACCCTCAAATCAAATTAAACAAAATATGTGCCGACCCAACGGCACCCCGATGAGTATTTCCATTTAGGAATTTTATCTTATTGTAACCTGCCACCATTGCTATGCAAATCGGCTGCTAAACAAAATTCAGCTAGCCCCTCGTCATCCCCGGCGATAACCCATAAGGATACCATGCCCAATCAGACGAGTACATAGCAATCCAGCTATAATTAAATGGCAAGTGTTAAACCTGCGATGTCACAAATATATTAAAAATTGTCAGCAAGCCGGCAAGGCACACAGAAAAAAAACACAGGTAGTTTTGGGGCTACCGCATGGGTCAGTTGAAAAACTGCCACAAAAAAAAAGTGGAATGCCTCGGGACAGACGACAGCCACGTGGACAACCCATTCTAGCTAGTAATGGCACCATTATTGCCCCGTTAAAGGAAAGAAGACAGCCTCACATAAACCGAAATCTTGCGCGAATAACATTAAGACATTATCAAAATAAGTAGAAAAATATATATGCGTATACATTAAATATTCCACTTGCATTTGAATGTGCATTACCATTCTAAAATCTTTGATATAACCATCTTTAATACATACACATATGGGCAACAGCATAAACCAGAAGGACGAAAGAACAAAGGACGGATTTATGGAGGTCGCCTTTTCTTTCCTCCTTCTCTAAACAGAAACCAAAAGGCTTGCGAAAAACGGAAATCGCTTCTCAATCAATTAGCCTGCAAATGTTGTGTTACGCACCCCCAACATTTGTCTAAGGCGGGGAGTGTTACGTCCTGGGAACTCCACGATTTCCCTTTTTCGCGGGGCTAAGATAGGCCTTAAGATTATGATAGGTAAACTAAGCGCGGACGGTTATCGATCGGGGAGTGAGCCTTGATCCCCTCGCATTCCATCTTTTATGACCAAAATGCCTATTTGGTTGGGCAACTAAAAGCAACCTTCCAGATGACAAACTACCGACAGACAGGACATACGTGATCGGTTTTATCAATTTTGTCTAGCCCATAACTATAAACCCGGCGACACGACGCGCCGAGGAGAGCCTTAATCCCATGCAGAATTTGGTTAGGATCCTTATGGCATCACGCGACTAGCCCAAAGTTGGCCGCGGAATGTCCCGACAAACAGAGACAAGATCCAAAACGTGCTTTTAGAGATCCGTAAGAGCACGTGGCGGAATTTCTGTTTGCGATAAAGCTGCAATAAAGATTGGATGAAATACATTTGTCTGTCGATACTGAAAACAGGGACCGCGAGATAAGGGACCCCAATAAAAGAGGAATCGGCGATAGCTGAAAACAAATCAGTCACTGGAAGAATCGCTGGGTTGCACCCCCGATAAGACAGTGGGGGCCTTACGAAAGGACTCACCAATGGAAAACCGGAAAAATCGATAACCGTCTCTAGCTTTCTAGGATAGGCGAAAAACTTAAGATCTGGCTCTTGGGTGAGAAACGTCTCGCCCAATAAGGAATCCTCCAGATAAAAATTAGAATCATCCCACCAACCAGAGGTTCCCAAAAACGGAAACCAGACACCTCCCACAACGAAATCCACCCCTTCCATTCCTTACATTTTCCTATATAAACCCTGACATTGCGGCACTCCCCCTCAAAGCTTCTGAGTCTCCTCAAGCCTTGCAAGCTTCAGTCTTTCATCCAGTCACTACAATCGTGACAATTTAAGTCTGTGCACATCGAACCAGAAGTTTCTCCGTCCCACCTACTTCCGTTTCCGAGAAGGTGGTCCAACGATTCTCATCCGTTCAAGGATCATCAATTCTCAATCCGACCAGCGCCAAGTAGTAAGTCGTATATTCACTTCTTTTACTTATCCTCACTTTAGTGTCCAGAAGTTCTCTCGGTTAAACCTTAATCCATAAACCTTAAACATTAATCCTTCTAACCCTCCAATCTCTTTCTCTATATTATTCCTGAGTTAGCTGATTAATCGGCGGGCTCGGAGTAATCTATGGTATTCCTGAGTTAGCTGATTTATCGGCGGGCTCGGAGTAATCTATGGTATTCCTGAGTTAGTTGATTTATCGGCGGGCTCGGAGTAATCTTTTCTATATTATTCCTGAGTTAGCTGATTAATCGGCGGGCTCGGAGTAATCTGGTATTCCTGAGTTAGCTGATTTATCGGCGGGCTCGGAGTAATCTCCTTTCTATTCACTGCTGGGAACCTCAACAGATCCTCTGTCTTCAATTTCAACCCTTCCAAACCGAGTCGACTTCGCCGCGGTTAATGGTTTTAAAACAATTAACAGGGAATTAACTTATAGTGGATTCCCGCGGTCCCCCCTTTAAGAAATCTCGAAGGGCCGTAAAACACGAACATGATCGTCGGAAGCAACAAGCGCAAAGGAAATTAGAAAGGGCACGAATTAGCGCAGGTCCTTCATGTCTCGCCATTCCACCGGCTCTACCAGCCTTTTCGGAGGAACCCTGTTCCTCACAGGAGCGTCGCCCTGTCGTTCCACCTCGGCCTATCGTTCTACCATCTCGTCCCTTCCCCACCTCTTCTCGCCCTGTTTGTCACGTGGCCCCATTTCGCGTTGTCCCGGTCAACCGCGATCTCGCCACCCTGCTTGAACCTCCCGGTTCCCCCTCCTCTTCCCGAAGTCCGTCCCCGACCTCCTCGACCGCTTCGACTCTCGATCTCGAGGACCTCGGTCCCGAGGTGGTTACTCTGGATTAGAATCACACCGCAAAATTATTTAACATACATATACCTTACCCTTACCCATAGTTTATAATTATTTGTTAAACTCTTATCTCACCGTTTTTACCCCGAACATCTCTTTATATTTTAATTTAGATACACTTACACATCACACACATATTTTAATTAATTTCATGTAACCCCATTCTTAAACTAATTGTAGTAATAGCGGGCAGGATGTTTATTTTCAAATAGGTTCCCCTTTCAAATCCTGCCCGATCACCCCCGCATTTATGTAACACCCGCGAGAATAATACTCACTCATGACACACACACGCATCCGACATTCACACTTATAAATGTATTCAATTTTATTTGCCCTAATTCTCACTTATTGTTTACCTAGTTTATATTATCGTAATAAATATTTGTCTTATGTTAAACATTGACTCCAATCTGCATTCATTATAATTTAAGACCTCACCCACTACTCCTCCCTCTCTCGAAACCGCACGAGGTCCGATCCTAAGTTAAAGGGATTAAATTCCCTGACTTAAAAGAGGACCGACGATCGCACCGCTCACGGAAGGCGTCCTACCGTCTCCACGAACGTTGATCCTTCCGGAGCCATTGAAAAGTGCGTTCGGGCTCGCGCCACGCGTCTCATAGCGTGTACCTGCGAGCAATATTCTTAAGCTTTTAGTTGCGTCCTTCCTTACCCCGACCCCTCTGGTTAGCCTCTCCTTCGCTTCCCAGTTTTTCTTATCCTAATCCTGGGGTTGGACGTAACATAAGTCTTTATATATAGATATATATGATAAACAGTTATATTACTGTTACTTTGTGTTTGCTTGCAGTGGAACTTTGTTATAGAAATATTCATTGACATAAGTTTGTGAAAGATATTATATTTAATTGTTACAGATGCATGTTCTAAAATTTATTATTCTTTAAAATACAAATTATAAAATTTATTTTTCTTTACACAAATTATTTAATAATATTTACTTTTCTTTATAGTGCAAATTATAGAACTTATTAACGTATTGTTACGCCCGTGCTGTACGCCCGTGCCGTGCGCTCATGCGGGTTGCCCCGTAGCGAAAGTTGCGAATCGTCCTTAGCGACGGCTGCGTTGTTTACAATTACGTCTGTCAGATTTGGCTCTGGGATTCCGTCACGTTCGGACGTGTCTACCCGAGTCTCCCTCTGTACATCGTGTTATCGAATAAACGAGTTCCTTTTTCCACGAGCTGAGTTATCTTTTCTGCGAGAGTGCCGGAACGCGCGTCGCGTAGCGTGAGGCTGTGTGCGGAAGTGTGGCCGACGCGCGACGAGCGTAACAGTATGTTAATCAATGTATATTTCATTTAGACTAATATGTGATAGATATGTGTCAAATTTATTTTGTATTGAGTGAAAATCTTTCAATTTATTATTATAAGATGCTTAGATTGTTAGAAACGAATATGAAATGAGTATGAATACATGCTATTTTTGTTCTAAAATAGTTTATTGCAACTACAGTAGAACCCGCTTATATAATAATGTCTCTTACATATGTTTTCCCGCTATAACGTTTTAATTCCGTATCACGAAGCAATACCTACAAAATGAAATATATCCCGCATTTAAAGTCGTCTCGCGTATAACGTTGCAGTTTTCCGATCTAGAGCTTGTACATTATAAACGGATTTCACTGTATTTAACAATTCAAAAGAAAAGGAAATAAATAAATATGATTAAAGAAATGTGTAATATTATCCCCATGCCTCCCGTACAGGGAATATATCCTCCCGCGCTTTGCGTTATCCGAATGTTTAACGAAAGCTCGTCAAACGTTATATCGCGACCATTCCCTGAACATTCTCTGAACATTCTTCGAACACTACTTAGACGCGAACTCCTAACACTCAGATAACAGTTATTCAGGTAATGGTTGTAACATTCAGCGAACACTCGGAGAACATCAACATGCTGCCTGGGATTACAGCTAAGTCCTTCCGTAAATAGAGCGTCCGGTGATACGGAGGTGCGTGTCGCGTTCGCGGAAGAAGCGCGTGGAAGTGATATGCGTGCGCAGTTGGGCTTTAAATTAAAGCCCGACATTTTTGACGGCACGCCATCGCTGCGGGAGTTCCTCTCCCAATTTCTTCTAATCGCGCGTGCGAATAATTGGGATGACGCGTCGAAATCCGTCGCGTTGGCCGCTAACTTAAGGGGGAAAGCGCGGACGGTGCTCGAATCCGTAGAAAATCTGGAAAGCCTTTGTTTCGAGGAGTTGAAATCGAAACTTGAGTTGCGTTTCGGTGAGGCAGGTTTGTCTCAAAGCTATTATACGCAGTTCACGAGCCGAAAACAGAAATATGGAGAGGAACTAGCTTCCCTGGGGGCAGATCTTGAGAGGCTTTCGCGTTTGGTATACTCCGAGTGTCCCTTCGCGGTACGAAATAAGATCGCGTGTGCTCAATTCGTCGCGGCTTTTTCTGACAATTTCGTGAGGCGGACTCTCCAGTTGGAGGGAATTACGTTATTAAAATTAGCCGTAGAAAGAGTAAAGGCCGTTAAGATCATTCGGGAACAGAATTTTCTCGGGAAAAGAGAAAATTTTGAAAAACGAAACAGCGGAAACTCTGAGAAGGAGGAGGAGGGTAGAAAGGACAGCGCGCCTCGGGGAGGTTTCAGGACCAATCGGGGAGAGTGTTGGTCCTACGGAGAGACGGGGCACTTCCGTTCCGAGTGCCCTAGTTACGAGGAAAAATTAAACTAGATTCATCTCGGCGGGGGGAGCAAATTGTTCGGGGACGTTTAAGTTCTTTTTTTTATGAACTATAATAGTTGAGTATTCGAGTTACTGTGTGTTATTTATTTCTTTCCGAGGTAGAGCCTTCAATCTGCGGAGTGGTTTGCCTTCCTGAATTAAGCCTGTCAACTGGCTGAGACCTCCCTAAAGAGGGAAGAAACTTTTTTTTTTAAGAAGTCTGCCTCTCCCTCGGTTTTCGATTGAGGTTTTCCGAAGGACTTGGGCAAATGCCGTGGCAGGGACTCGGGGAGTCTGATTGACGATGGGTCCTCAGGAAGTTCCCCCCCCCCCCCTTGTCCGAAAAACTTCAAGTGGGGCGATATGCCGAAGAGAACCAGGAAGACGTCTTCGCGCTGGGTAGCTGAGGACGGAAAGCCGGCGCTGAGAGAAAAGAGGGCGAGGTTTCCTGTAACGGAGCAGGGCAGGGGTCGCCCTAGAAGCAGAAGAGGAGGACTGGCCATCTTTCTCTGGACGCCGTGGGGATCCGCTGTTGAGGAAGAGGACGTCCGTGGAACGGTTGAGACTGCGGCGCCCGGTAACCTGAGGCAACAGCCCAGGGTAGGGCAGGAAGCCGTGACGAGGAAAACGTCCAAGAAGTGGTTGGGACAGCGGCGCCCGGTAACCTGAGGCAGCAGCCCAGGGTAGGGCAGGAAGCCGAGTTCCCTGGAAGCCGCAATGAAGGAACGCCCTGATAGGAAAAACTATCCTTCCGGATTGTCGGGACGACAATCTTGAAGAGGGAGGGTAGTGTTGCGTCCGTGCGAGTCTGTCCGAGACGCCCGGTACAAGAGAATCGCGAGGAGCCTGAAGTTCGCTCATGAGTAGCTTCAGGCCAAAGCGTATTCCCTAACGACGGGATGTATTGATCGGTGTATCAACAACTACGACTGTCAAATTTGTTCTCGAGCAGCTGGACCGTCCGGACGTGTGTCCGCACTCTTCTGTATCGAATCTATAATAAACGTTCAAATTGTTTTATAACTATAGAGTTCCCTTTATTTCCGCGAGCTTCGGGAGTGCGAGCGCGAGAGTGAGCGAGTGTGTGTTAGTGCAACGCGGCGAGCGCAACAATATAATTGTTAAAGTATTTTAACAATAAATGTATACTATATTAGGACATAACATACATTTTATTAAAATATTATACATAACATATATAAATTATATTATATTGTATTCATTCAAACATGGCAAATAAAAAGTTTTTATTTTACTATACAGTTTCAGTATAAGACAAGCTTTAGGAGATCGTAGGTCTCACCGAAAAAATCAATTTTTCTTAAGGATCTCGTGTCTTTCGACGCAACTTTGAGGAACTACATGTCCTTGTTTGAATCGCTTATAAAGCAGGCAACTCACATTTTTCTTTAAAAAATTGATTCTGTTAATAAGATCTATCATCCCCTACAGTTTGTCCCATACTTTCTGAAACACCCGGTATATTATATATATCATGTGTATAATATTTTTATACAATATATATTATGTCACCACGTCCCAATAAAATATATATTTATATTAGATTATCTTTTATCTGATTATCTTCTATCCATGTTTTATTAATAGCTGATGTAATTTTGTCGTTGTCCATCATTGTGATATGATTACCTTCCACGTAATGAATTTGCACTTTACCTTCGGTAACCTGAAAATAAGTTTCTTGTTATAAAGCTTCTTATTATTTCTAAAATCACATATAGTCTTATATTCCAAAAATATCTCTATCCAAATTAAATTTACCTTATGTAGACCATAATCCTCTTCAGTAAAAGAGGCAATCGGAAATGTAGGTTTTAGCAATGTTATAGGTGATTTAAGGCGAGGTAATGAAGAAATATCATAATCCTGTATAGCGACTATATGATTGTAAATGGTGTAGTATATCAGTTTTTTATTTTCAGTGGTCAATACATCTACCTCGTTCGGGAAGTAAGCTAAAAATATTTTTAATTTTTCGTTCCATGTGTTACATTTATTCAGCTTTAACGCAAGCTGTAAATAAAAAAATTTTAAATAATTAATAATAATAATTGTGCCAAAGTAACATCTGCGTTTTATTAATATAAATATAAAAAATTTATTGAATTTTCGAACCATAAAATTTGTTGTTATTTTTATTTATTTCATTAAAATTCCTTACATATTTATTAATACTCACTTATTGTGCTTTTTATCTAAAACTATTATTATCATTTAATCTTGGCACATACACAAACATATAAAACAAAATGTAAAACAATTTGTTTTACTATTTCAAGATTCAAATACAATCCCTGAAGGTATTCATGTTATAATGAATCTCAAAAAAACCGATGAGGTATCTTTGTACCTAAAAAAAACTGATGTGGTATGTTTGTATTTTCACAAAAATAAATGATATCTATAAATTACACCAAGTAAAAAATGAATATATATTCCTCGGAAAATAACTGTTGTATTATTTTCCGTATTATTAAAAAAAATTTCGTACAAAAACTTGACGCTGCTCACAACAAAATTACCTTTTTTAAAAAAGCAGCGTCAAGTTTTTGTACGAAATTTTTTTTAATAATACGGAAAATAATACAACAGTTATTTTCCGAGGAATATATATTCATTTTTTACTTGGCGCAATTTATAGATATCATTTATTTTTGTGAAAATACAAACATACCACATCAGTTTTTTTTAGGTACAAAGATACCTCATCGGTTTTTTTGAGACAACCACTTTCTTCGAACGAGTGTGACTTGACGCCTTTTTTTTTACCTTTTTTTTAAAAAGGTAATTTTGTTATGATATCATTTCTTTTTGTAGTCCCGTTTACACGAAGAACAATCCCGTTTACGCGAACGAATTATCGTAAGTTATATACAAATCCCGTTTACACGAAGAACAATCCCGTTCACGCGAACGAATTATCGTAAGTTACTACAGAAGTACGCGTAAACGTAGTAACGGTCGGTCTCGCTCCACGCGTATTTGGTTGTCACTACCGTGTCTCTTGATGATAGGTTAACTAACTGACAACGCGCTGAACCGGCTAACTGCACTAACTGCACTGAGCGCAGTACGCACACGTAATAGTAACACCTTGAATCAGAAAAAATATTAATCGTCGCATCACGTAAAGAGTTACGGTCGGTATCGCTCCGCGCGTATACTTGATGATGACGCGAGACACTATCGTATAGGTTAACTGACTGTGACAGCGCGCTGAACGCACTGTCTGCACTGCGCGCAGGACACACACGTAGTATACATACGCAGTACGCAGTACGCATACGTACGCACACGTATATTTACTCGCTGGGTTGTTGATAGAAATCTTCCTCCTGACCGATAAGTCTATCGACCTATTTACCTACCTACCATAGATCGATCGATAATAATGCGCGCGCGATATCGAAACTGGCGATACCAGCACCGCCAGTGTCGAAAAAGTGAAAGTGACATTTCTCTGAGTCCTCTGATTGGTTGAGAGACGTCGGCGTTAGTAGAAGCAAGTATCTTAATATAAAATTTTCACATTTTCGACTTTGCGTCGCAATATCTCCGCTCGTAGGGCACGTAGCGGAAAATGTTATAGGAGACACCCCCCCAATTCGAACCCCAAGCTATCGATCAAGCCTACTTAGAACTTGATCCGTTCACTCGTTATATGAGATCTCAACATCTCGAGTACTCGCAACCCGTCGCGTCGCGTAAAGAGACACGGTCCGTCTCGCTTTCCTGTGATGATGACGCTTTTGATGAGTTTTTCTGACTTGACGCGAGACACTACCGTGTCTCTTGATTATATTTTATGTGTGTTATTAATTTATTTAAATTTATATAAGATTAAAATTACATAAATAGTTTTTACAATAAAAAATCCAAATGTACATGATAAAAAAGTACGTGTTTTTTTATCATTTACTAACCTTTTTCTTGTTAATTATAGTGTACATTTCCAATAAACCAAGGAATACCACATTTTGTAACTCATCTGGCGAAGTACAGTCCAAATATTGATTAGTCCAAAATTTCATTTGATCGGGAGCTCCGTCTATTAATATTAACCGTCCTGAGAAATCTTTAGCTTCTAATAATCTTGCTAATTCAATGGCAATTAAGGATCCAAATGAATAACCCACTATTAGAAATTTCCTTTGATCTTTCATTTTCTTTAATATGTGCTAAGAAAATAAATATAAATGTATGTGTAAGCTGTGGTATAATAGGAAAGATTTGTACCTCTAATTGTTAAATATTACTTATGTATATACCTATAAACTATTTAAAAATAATCAAAATAAATATTTTAATTTTTAATCTCCTTACAGGCAGCAAATGAGCGGCTGATTTCATCACTGAATGACTTTCATCAGGAATATTAAGTACACCATGTTGCAAACACGTTGCAGAAAATTTAATTCCTGATGCCATAGTTTTATATACGCTTGAACATCCTTCGATTCCTGGTAAGAGAAATATATTGCCTCGATCAACCTCTTTCTTGGTAATAAATTCTACAAGAATATCTGGAACAAAGTCTGCATCCTTCATTTTTCGAATCAGCATGTCAAAGCCTTCCAAATTACTTGGCTCAATTTCATTTGTATCGTGTATCTTTCCTTGTTCGGTTGTAATTGTCATTTGTCGAAGTTTAGCAAAATTCAGAGTTTTAATGTCTTGCGCTGTCAAGGAAATATCGAACTCTCTTTCCAACGTTTGCTTAATTTCAACTGCCATCATCGAATCCATACCCATTTCGACCAGTGGTACGTTTGGTGGCACTATGTTTATGTTCTTTAATCCTATTTTAAAATAAAGTAAGAATTGTATAATATTTTATGTTATTCTAGTTAATCTTTTAAAATTAAATATACAACAAAAATTTTAATTAAGAATCAAATTATTACATTTCTGGGTAAATATGCATAAAAGGTCAGCACTTACCGATTTTACCGCCACTTAAATATGTTGTAAGGGGAGGGGGTCTTTCTCGAGTAATTCTACGCAAAAAAAACAAGTGAGGGGCGGCATTGGTTTAGAAAAAATAGCAAATTAAAGTTTCACAATTTTATTACTTTTTTTAGGTATTATAAAGTAACATTAGTTCTCTAAGAGAAGTAATTTATTGATATGTGTGTATAGACAGTACACGTGTAGGCGGGGAGGGGTTACCGCCTCTCCCCCGCAAGTAAAGGTGGATAGGGGTGGACCTTGGTTCGCGGAAAGTTCGTGGAAAGTTTCTCACCCATACAACAATTGGGTTGGGTCAGATCTTTGATTACATTGAAGTTCACCCCACCCCACCCTGCTTATAGGGCAAAACAAAGTCTATCATTGTATAATTTAGGTTTTCAACTTTCCACGCGAACCGAGGTCCACCCCCACCCACCCTTGCATGTGGGGTAGCCTCTCTCCCGCCTACATATGTACTGTCTATACACACATATCAGTAAATTACTTCCCTTAGCACTGACACAAACTGTTATATTTTTTAGTTACATTATTTGTTCTTAACTTTTAAATAAACAATGACCGCCAATTAAGTTATAAGGAAAAGTTATTCAAGATCACGTTCTTGACAACATATGTCATGGTCATTAAAATCGGTGAGGTTGCCCTCTTTCTGTATAATTATCTTTTTTATGTGTGTATTTGTTAACAAATAATTGTAGAGATAACTATTAAATAGTGTAACAATTATTATAACTTTTGAACTTGTTAAGATAACTTTTACTCTGTTCATCGCTCTGATACTGTTAAAACTGCTTGAGATGAAGACAGCTAATGGATGTCACTTTTATAGCGAATTCGGTTGAACATTTGAATGCGCCAGTGCGCACTAGTGCGACCAACTGAATTCGTTATTAATTACAATTACATGTACGAAGAAAACTATGTGACAAAAAATAGTAGAATAAATCGATATAATTATTACTTGAGTAATCCGTAACAAAAATTCTAAACAAAATTATTTATTAGTTGAATACTTTTGTATTAAAAGACAAGGGCCATTAATTTCTTTTTGCTTTTACTTTCTGCTTTACCTTCTCTTTCTTTCTTTCTTTCAGAGATCTCATTTTATCGCTGACTAGATTTTCGGAAAAAACAACTTTTTTTCTAAATATCAATTATAATCTAAAAATTTTGATTAGGACCCAAATTATACAATAATTAAAATGAGAGAAACACATAGAGGCCTCTTAAGACTTAAAGTGTTAAATCTGCAGTAATTGTAAAATAACTTTCCAAATATTATAAGTAGGGGAGACCAAAGTCGGCCCCGGGGCGGAGTCGTTTTTGTAATTATCCCAAAATCTGTATATGTTGTGTGAACTCGCCATTAATACCGTAAGCGCGGCTTATGGTGCCCACGTGACCAACAGAGTTTAGTGAGGTTACGTGCCATGTTGTGATTCTTATCGAAGCAAACGTGTTTTCGCAGGTCGAAAGTAAAATTTCTTCCGCGTCGAAAGTTTGTCTTATATATATCTTAAGTATTATTGTTTCTCTGAATCTCAAAGTAAGTGATTCTAAAAAGTAATGCATGCTGAACACGAATCCAGTGCAGTTTTTTTATTTTCATTGATTTATATTATTTTATAAGCGAACAAACCTGAAACTTTTGTTCGGGGCGAAGTCGTGATCAAGCCAAAACGAAGTCAAGAAAGCTAAATGATATGTGCTGCGTATGCTCGGAGATAATAGGAAACAGAGCCGATGAAAAACAGTGCATTTCGTGCAGGCGTAAGGCACACAACGAGTGCGTGCGCTCGTCAGACTCTGTTTTTACATGCTTTAACCGTTAGCGAAAAAGAAAATTGATTTTCTTGAAATTATTTTCCGCTTTCCATTTTTCTACTAAAGAAACAATGAATAAAGTGCTATTATTTTTTATGATCAAAATTATGTATCTTTATTTAGAATCCAGTCCGAGAATGAAGACACGACTCCGCCCCGGGAATTTTGACTTTTTGATTTTTGAATTTTTATCGTTTTTACTCTATACCGGTTGAACAAAGCGACGTAGACCAAAAATGCCTGCATAAATTTTGTAGCCAAGGGTTCACTCTTTACAATGGTATACTATATTTCACTAAAATGATTTATTTTGTTGTTAAAAATCGGCATCGAAAAAAAGGGCCGACTTCGCCCCGATCTCCCCTATTCCTGTAATTTTGTGCAAAAAAATATATTTTTTGAAATATTACTTATTCCAATAAATATTCTTGGAATAACATTTTGATTTCACTTCTATTTCATGGCCATTATATGTATTTAGTATTTTTCTTTATTTAGCTTTTGCATAAAACTGCTTACCCATTATATGAGCAACTGTTTCATAAATATTCATTGATCCGCCAATTTCTGCTTTTTTAGCAACAACCATACTGCTTACAACAGGTCGATCTTGTAACAGAAATACTTCTAATGTCTCCAAACAGGAAGATATTTGTTGTTGCAATGTACCTCCAATAACCAATTCCTTATTTTCTTCTTGCATATCTGCCACGAGTCCAACATCACCAATAGCACCCCACTGTATCGCTAAACCGTGTAATCCTTCTTCCATCCTTTTCTCACAGATTCTCTCCATTACGGAATTAGCCATCCCATAATTCGTCTGGCCTGCGTTTCCTCTTCCACACGACACGGAGGAAAAAACGACAAAATGTCGAAGTTGCAGACAGATCTTCCTCGACAATTCGTCCATTTTTTTTGTCATCCATGCTTTTGATTTAAATGAATCCTCGAACGTTTGAGGTGATTGATTTTGAAATATACAATCTTTTAAAACAACTGCAAGATTAAATATAGCATCCACTGGTGCTCTCTTTTCAGCAAATTTTAATAAGAATTCACAATCTTCATGTTTCAAATTATCATCGACTGTAACAATCTGTACATCTACACCGTAAGATCGCCATAGCTTTACTTTTAATTGCTGATAACCTGTTCTGATCCCGGTTCGTGATGTTAATACCAGATTTTTCGCACCTCGAAGAGTCAACCAATCTGCTAGCTCTAAACCAAATCCGCCAAGTCCACCCAAAATAACATAGCTTTTATGCTCCAAACAATAATATCGTGGATGAGCGAGTAGTGGAGCATCCAAAGGCTCTTCCTCTTTACGCACTCTGATAATTATCTGCAAATAAGCAATTAAGAAACAATCGTTTTTTCTATAAAGTAATAAATTATAAATAACAAAGATTTCATATTTTATTTTATTATTGATATTGTTTCACATTTTATCATTAACTTTATTATTAATCTTAATCAATTAATAATTAACGTTATTTATTAATATAAATACAAAAAGTTTCTTGGTCAAATATAATTTCAATAAACCTACATTTGTCACTACCTTTATAGCATTAATTAGAAACAAAGAATTGTTTCTAATTTGATATGATAAAATATTCTGTATCATAATTACATATTTCTGTGTATATTAAGAAATAATTGTACCTTGCCAATATGTTTTCCAGCGGCCATATATCTAAAGGCAGCTTCTATTTCATTTCTTTCGAAGACTCTTCTGCATAGTGGTTTAATAGTACCGTCTTTTAAACCTTCTGTTATTGTTTTCCACAACCTTGACTTTTGTTCTGCGTTTGAATAGAATAATTTGTCTAATAAAATGCCATAAAAGCTGATATTTTTAGAAAAGATAGATATATCCAAGGAATTATTAGAAAACATATCAAATTTTCCAATTTCTAGAAAACGGCCACCATTTGCTAAACAGCGAACAGATGCTTGTAATTTCTCTTCGGCTAAGGAATTCAATACGATATCCACTCCACGACCTTTTGTACGCTGCATAATCATTTGTTCAAAGCTTGTATCTCGAGAGTTTCCGATATGATCTTCGGGAATGGAGGGAAACGTTTCTCTTATAAACTGTCGTTTCTCGACAGTTCCAACTGTCGTAAACACTTCGCAACCTTCGTGAAGCGCAAGATGGATCGCAGCTTGACCAATGCCTCCAGTACCAGAATGGATTAAGATTTTGTCTCCCTTTTTCATTTTACCCCTCATGTATAAAGCATAGTAACACGTGCTGTACACACACGGAATCGTTGCTGCGTCTTCCATTGTCCACTTGTCAGGTATAATCCAACTGAGATATTTATCAGCCACAAGAATGTTCGTCATTCCTCTATGCATAAAAATTTTGAAAATGTATTTATTTATCTAAATGTTACTTTAAAATGACGTATATCTTGCATATTTTTAATTTAATATTAAATTTAAGTTAATGTTACTTAAATTAAAACGTTATTAATACTAATTAATGATACTCATATAAAATAGAAATTAATACTGTCAATTGCAAAAAGTTCTTTCTATCTCATATGTATTGATACTCGATCTATTTTACCCGTGTGAACATAATCCCATTATCCTCTGCTTATGCGTATTGAAACCAACAAATTCTAAGCCAATGAAACAGTCGTTACCGCGTTCGAACGGTGCGATAGTTTCAGCATTGAGTCTGCCAGTAGCTACCATGATGTCTCTAAAATTAACAGACGTATAAATTACATTAACGAGATTTTCATGGTTAATGCGAGACATTCTGCTCTGTGCCCAGCAGAGAGTACTCATATCTCCTTGTACCTGTTATAAGTAAACATTAATTAATATTATTTATTATAAAATTTATAATAGAACATCTTAACATACCATCTGCGTAACGTAAGCGCTCTGAACAAGTTTTGGTTCTAACGATGGTAATGGTAAATGCCTGTATGATCCCCAAACGTTACCGGAACGTATAACGTTGATGGGTAGGTCCAACTGTAGCTGCTTCGTGTACAACGGTTCTTGCAAAGAAAATGTAGGCGCTTTGTCATCTTGAATAAATACGCTTCTAATTATTTCGCCGCCTGGTTCTTTTCGCAAACAATTAATAAAACCGAGTAGCCCGCATTCCAAGTCTTCTTCCGAGACGAGAATTATCTCCGTATCTACACCAGTCTCGTTTTGCACATTCATGATTGATTTCAATTCATCTACCCATGAAAATTCGTAATTGTTCACATGTACAATCCGCTGGTTTTTCGCAATATTTTGCGTTTTTCTTAATAGCAAAAGCTTCTTGTCATTTATTTGTTTTTCCAGTATGATATCCAACTCATACGTTTTTAGGCATGAATAATCGTAGACCGCACCGGATTCCTCCAAAGTCAGCAGAAAACCCTGTGGCATTAACAGAGACAGCAACTGTTTATATAATTTTTTGCTATTTTTTGTCAAAATATCGAAACCAAGGACTATCAAACAATTCTCGTCCTTCGACAACTTAGTAATTTCCGTTGTAGAAACGTTGTCGGGCAAAGAAATAATTGGGAATTTCTCGTGGGTCGTCACGAGTTTAGTGTGGTGTCGAATCTGCGGTAAATCATTTAAGATTTCACTAATAAGTGGAGAATTTAAATCTTCTGGTACCACTTTGTCACTATCATCGACAAATTCGATAATTTTAACATTTATCATGTTGCAACATTCGAGTGCAATGTGCGTCGACATTCTTATTGCATCTTGCAACGACATAGTATCTAAATCACGATGAGCAACAAATTTGTATTCTTCAAGAACGGTATTAACTACTTTTTGTCGGCGAGATATAGGTGTAGCCACAGTGCCACAAATTTCTATTCCTCCAGATATTATAGCGTCTAAAGACTTGTAACGACGAACAGAGAATTCTGCAACGTAGCGAATGAAATTTATTTGTCAGGTAATTGGTCGCATTATATCACTTATTTTACTTACGTCTATCTTCAATTGGATAATCCTGAATTATCTGTGTGTGATATTTCGGATCGATAGTCAGTTTGCGAATTCTTGTTGGAACATAAAGGCTTCTTGAATTCTGTCCTAAAATCATCATCTGCAACATACTGTCCATAAATGCCACCCAATTAAATGTCCATGCGATATGGCCGTTTGATCCAGTAACCGATGCGCTTTTTAATCCACGAAATACGCCGGCATATTGATAACCGCGAAGTCTTAATTCCTTATAAATGTCTTTTGTATTCATTTCTTCCTCATCATCGATACATTCAGCAAGATTAGCTGATATTTTTTCATTTTCAATATTGGTTGGAATTCGTACTGTTCCAGTAACAATAGCATTATCTCCTTCAATTATTTCAAACCTATTGCTACCTAGATATAGGTGTAAATTTATTAAACATAATATAATTTTATAAGAAATCAAAATTAATATAAATATGTCAATATGGAGCTGAACCTTACAAAAGCAATTGACTTGTGAAAAGAAAGAAGATTCCGCGTTAAGATTAGTTATTCTCATATATTTTCTCTGTATATTTTTTTACATTTTAATTATAGTATATATTGCGCCATAAAAGCGGCATATAAGTTTTAAAATCTAATTAAAAAATAAAAAACCCACGCTAAAATTAATTGTTTACGTAATAATATTACCTTCTTGGATCGAGAAAGTTAATTCGATCTCATTTTGTTGTGACAGCACTATAGCACGAATAAAATTAACGTCTTCAAATACAACTGGTATATTGATATATTCTTGATTTTTTAACAATGCGATCATCTCCCAGATATAAAAAAGATATCCCGTAGCAGGAAATAAATTCTTTTTATTAACGACATGGCCCGTTAAATATGCAAATTCTTCATTAACTGTACGAATACTGATAACTGTTTCCTTTTTGTCAATTATTTTTTTTTTACAAAATTGCACTACAAAGAAGTTCTCTGAATGATCCCATCTAAAAACGTCATTAGAAATTATTACATAATCTTCGTGTAAATGAATTAATTGTTAAAATTACTTAATTTAAGATTTGATGTAAGATTAAAGCACAGATTCTAAAATATCACTGTTATCTGCTCTTTGTAATAGACATGGAAGGATTAACATATGTATAAGAATACATTTATCTTTGAGATAAGTAAGGTAATAGAATGTCTTCAAAATACAAAGATGTGATTTTGAAATTAGATGATAAAACTAACCAAGTTCGAAAAAGAGTTCAAAGTTCTAATTCGCTATTATATTGAACATGTTCTCTTCTGACTGTTTCACCTAAATATTTCAAAATTTATGAAAATGTTTGTTTTTTGATAATTTGTCCATTTGTGCCTACACGAAAAATATGCATACCTTATGAGAGGAGAAATTATTGGGGTACCGCGGCTTACAGGAAATTCCACTGTCGGGTAGAGATTTGCAATCTGTGGCTGCAATCCTGCGTTATAAATTTTTCCGATTGATTCTAAAAATATCTCATTATTATGATCCTTGGTTCGTTCATATAGCGCTACATTTGTTACTGTAGAGTATAAATAATTGTTTAAAATGTGTTGAAGAATATTCTGAGGAGATATTTCAATCGTCACTGTATCTTTTGAAACTGAACGTATCGTCTTTGCGAATAACACCGGAGACAACAAGTGATTTGTATAATATTTTGAACATAAAGGTATAGTATTGGAGTACTCGTGAGAGGATGTTGTCAGCCACTTTAAGCTGTGAAACTTTCTTTGTGGTAATGTTCGGTTCAAGTATTCTTCAGACTTAGCTACAGCAGGTTTGATGTAACGACTATGAAAAGGTATATAACCACAAGAAATTTCTTTTATAGATATACTATTCGCCTAAAAGAATGAATAAAATCATAAGTATTATTAATTGTTTACTTTAACAAAACAATTAAAGATTATATTGTTTATAAGCATTAATATATACCTGCAATTTGGTGAGGAATGTTTTTATAGAATTCGTTGGTCCGCTTACAATAAAATTAGAAGAACTATTGTAACAAGCTATATCGATATCCGAAGGACACATAACTTTTAAGGTTTCAAGGTCGAGATTAACTTCAGCCATGGAGCCATTAATTATTTTTGACTCGTGAAGGGCTAAACCGATAAAATATGCCGACAGAATCGTTTCTTCGGCCGTTAAACATCCATCAGCATAGCCACAGATTAGTTCACCAATAGAGTGACCGATTATAAAATCGGGGACTACACCAATAGATGTTAAAAGATCAACTAATCCAATCTGCGATACATATAAAAGAAATAGCTTTCCATTTGATTAAAATAAAGATTAGAATTATGAGATAATTATAAAGTAATTTTTTATTAATTATCTTTATAATATATGGTGTGTATATATGTTACAGTTAAAACCCGAAATCCGTCAAAACCCGAATTTACTGGTAAATACTAATTTTAACTAAGCCAGCTCGGCAATTCGCGTTCTAACTGAAATAATTTAGTCAAAACTAGAATTGACCGAGTGCTTTAGTATATTCGCGTTCTAACTGAAAAAATTTAGTTAAAACTAGAATTAACCGATGCGCTTTAAACACTTAAATACTTTTAAAGCGCGTCTGCACTAACCTACATAGGTTAGATGACGCGCTTTAAGTATTTAACTGTTTAAGCGCGTCATCTAACCTATGTAGGTTAGTAACGCGCTTTAAACAGTTAAATACTTTGTATTTATGTGTTTTGACTGTAAGAGAAACACGTCACACAGACCGCGAATTTACTAAAGCGGTCAGTTAAATCTAGTTTTAACTGAATTTTTTCAGTTATAAAACGCGAATGTACTAAAGCATTCGGTCAATTTTAGTTTTAACTAAATTCTTTCAGTTAGAACGCGAATTACCGAAAGGGCTTAGTTAAAACTAGAATTTACCAGTAAATTCGGGTTTTGACGGATTTCGGGTTTTAACTGTAACATATATATAGTATAATTTATGAAGGCCAAACAAAGAGTTTTCTTCTTACCTGTAGTCCAATAAGACCCAATAAAAAATTTAATATACTATCAAAAATATTTTTATTATCACTTGTTAAAATATCTGTAAGTGATATACCGTAAGATCTCAAAACGATACCACATTTCTGGATTGCCTCGGCAAACACTGGGAATTTCATTAGAGCGCGACCTATTAAAATTTTAATAAAATTTCTAAATTTCAATATACAGATATGTACATACATCCGTATGGCATGCCGTTTTACTTTTTAATAACACAAATAATATTTTACTCGATATAAAAGTTTTAGAAAATAATTGTCTTAAGAAAAATTGCGATTCTTATTAATGAATTAAAATTATGTTGAACATAATAAAAATAGGGTGAATTAAAATCCACTAAAAAAAGACATTAAAAATGTAAAAGAAAACGCCAAGTATGTTTCAGGCAAAATAATTTTATAAATAATATTAGAAAAATAAAGAAAATATTTACTTAAAAAACACAAAAAAAATAAGTATAATGGCATAAAAAAGAAGTGAAATCAAAGTATTATTCCAAGTATATTTATTAGAGCAAGTAATATTATTTAAAAAACACAAAAAATAAATATAACAGCATGAAAAAGAAGTGAAATCAAAGTGTTATTCCAAGTATATTTATTAGAGTAAGTAATATTTCGCAAGATATATATTTAGTGCGTGAATTAAAGGAATACAATATTTTATAAACTATCTCTCAAAATTGCAGTAGACCTAATATAGTATGCAGAAGACATTTAAAATGTATGAAATACAACAGCATGATAAAATGAAAATATAGAATACAATAGATAGCGTAACGAGAGGTGCAGAAATTGAAAAGGGTTTAGTTACATCGATAATAAGCAGAGACAACAATCGAAGATGGACATAATCTCCAGCAGCATCCGCCGGGCACACCAAGTAGAGTAGAATATTATTTATGCTATTAAAAAGTAAAACGGTGTGCCATCCAATTTTTATTATGTTCATCTAATTTTAATTTGACAAATTATTATTATGTCGCGACGTAATAATAATTTGATGAATTAAAATAATGTCTGGATATAAAAATAATTGCGAATTTTTATTATGTTCCGACATAATTTTAATTCATTAATAAGAATCGCGATTTTTCTTAAGACAATTATTTTTTTATCTTTTGTATTGAATGGAATATTTTTTATGCTATTAAAAAGTAAAACGGCTTGCCGTACCAATTTTTATTATGTTCCGACATGATTTTAATTGCCCTGGTAAAAATTACCGTTAGAAACGGATAGAAGAACGTGCATTCTATCCGTTTCTGACTGTTTTACTATGCGTTTCTTTCCCTGCAATTGCACGTTCTATCCGTTTCTAACGACAATTTTTACCAGAGTGGATGAATTAAAATTATGTCGGGACATAATAAAAGTTCCTTTTATGTCCCGACATAATTTTAATTCATCCAATTTTTATTATGTCGACATAATTTTAATTCATACAATTTTTATTATATTTGACATAATTTTAATTCATTAATAAGAATCGCAATTTTTCTTAGACAATTATTTTTTAAAACTTTTATATCGAGTAGAATATTATTTATGCCATTGAAAGTAAAACGGCGTTCCATATTTCTCCTATCTATCTTCTTCTATGCTTTTAGAATTAAATTTTTGTCGCGATATAATTTTAAATAATTATTTTTATATCTGGACATAATAATAATGTTTCCAAACCATTTTTCTCTTTATTTTAAATCGGAGAATTAGTTTTCATTGTATATTAAAAATTTTTGCTATTAAAAAGTAAAACGGCATGCCATAGTTTAGGGGCCTCATCTCAAATATCGATGAAATTATGCTCAATCGACGCGTTTTTGCACAAAACAAAAGAATCTGGCAGAAAAAAGTGTCGCTCTGCCCCGCGATGCGAGATATTAAAGTTGACAGGAATCAGATTTGCATGCGCGTGCGGCCACTGAGCATGCGCATGTGGCCGCAGGGCATGTTCAGTGTTGCTATATCTCGTCGGTATGACAGAATCATAACCTGATTCCTGTCAACTATAATGTTTAATATCTCGCGTCGCGGGACAGAGCGACACTTTTTCTGCCAGATTCTTTCGTTTCGTGCAAAAACACGTCGATTGAGCATAGTTTTATCGATATTTGGGGTGAGGCCCCTAAAACTAAATAATTATACCCTTGAAATACGTTAATGCATGTTTCGCTGAATACCATTTTTTTTAAAAGCGTTCAGGCAAATGCTATTTGGCTAGGAAAATAGCATTTGAACACAAATAAACGGGCGTATACCATTTGACCAGGCAGATACAGCATTTCCCTAGTCAAAAGCTATTTTCCTAAAATAACCATTTGCCTACGACATATATATTATTATAAGTTTGATAACATAGGTACTAGATAAGAATATGTTATGATCATGATCGTAACAGTCCATATTTGTACGTTCTGTATACTTATATTATATTCTATAACTTAAAATTCTTCTTTGTTGAATGTACATTTAAAATATTTTATAACAATATATATTTACTTACTCATCCCAAACCATTGAGATCCTAATCCAGAAAATATAAAACAAATTGGTCTTCTAATATATGGAGTATGTTCTATTTTATTAATTGTATTATGAGATATTTTAGACCCAGTTATCGCGTATCCTCTATAAGGATGACCTTCTATATCATCATTATGAATATGATGTAGCAGAGATATAAACTCAGCATCTATTGGTCGATTTCGCACCTGCATTCAGTAACAAGAATGTACACTTTATAATTCTTGGAATAATTTTACAAAAAAAGAACGATAATATTATCTTATTCTGCAGTGTTTTACTTTAGCAATTATTAAATGCATTGTTATTACTTAATATATTAAATAAATATACATTTAATACATTTACTTTTCTTTTTTGTGCAAATTGGAAATAATTTCGAAAGCGATTATGTACGCAAATATCTTTTTCACAACACCTTCACGGAAAGTTCGACTTTCCATGCCTGTAGAGAGGGGCGAAAGTGACCAATTTCACGCCAGGGCGGCATAGCGGGAGGAAAGTGAGTACTTTCCTCCCTAGGGAGGAAAGTGCTCACTTTCCTCCCGCTACTGCCGCCCTGTCGTGAAATTGGTCACTCTCGCCTCTCTCTAGGCATGGAAGTCGAACTTTCCGTAAAGCTATTGTGAAAAATAACGTGTGCACCTCGGGTCGAAAGCTCGCCTTCGGCTCGGGCGGCAAACTTCACACTCGTCTGAAAAACGCTACTTTCGCCCCTTGGTGCACAATATACTATTTAGACACTGTATAAATACACGTGTGTATATTTAATTATTATGTTTGTTATATTTATATGATAATATAAAAAAACTTATGTCAAAAATTATTTCTGAAATAAATGAAATAAGCCATTATAATATTTGCTTACATGATCCAACATAATTTTAACTGCTTCCTCCGTACGACCAGATACAGCTACAAGCCTAGGTAAATCATCATTCGGAGCTCCATTGTTAATTTTTTGTTTAAAATTCGACTTTAGCAATATGTGGCTATTAGCCCCTCCAAACCCAAAAGAATTGATACCTACATAACCACCCTCCCATTCTGTTGGTTCAGTGACAATCTTTATTCTTCCTTCTATAATAGCAGTTAACTCTTTTCGCGGACGCTTGAAGTGTATAGTAGGCGTAATTATACCAGTTTCCATCGCTAATAATACCTTTAAGAAATCACATGTTTTTATTAGCAGTAATTATAGTAATTATTTTATACTAGCTTTTCGGCCCGCGCTTCGCGCGGGCCTCAAAGCTAGCGCGTGGGCCGAAAAGCTAGGAAACTATATATAGATCTATATATAAACATAGATCTATCTGTATATATATATAGATATATATATTGATAAAATAAAAAAAATAAAAAAATATCTATGTATACATGTATATATATATATAAATAATTTTTAATTTAAATCTGCATATAAGAGAATTTTTTCAATTATGTCGAGTTGAAGTTCATATTTCATTATCATAACTTTAACATTTTCTCTTTTGGTTGCTTTAAGCACTGATTTAAATACAAATTACAAACGTTATAAATATTTTACTTGGGAAGCGCGGGCGAAAAATCTATTACCCTTCCCCCAAACTCACCCATTAATTAGGAGCATCAATAGAACCAATATAATTGAGACTTTAAAAAATAATGTTTTAGGGTAATAAAAAAGTCTGTAGTTAGAAAATTGCACATTGCTTCCTCATAGCTTTTAAGTGTGCAAGTAGAAACTTGCCCATCGTTTCCTCATAGCTTTAAATTATGCAATTTTCTACTTTCACACATATAAGCAATTTGCAAGTTTCTACTTGCACACTTCTTTATTATTCTAAAACATCATTTTTTTGAATTCTTAATTATTGAGACTTGAGATGTTCTACCTCTCCCCCTTAGAAAGAGATGAATAGTGAGTAAACCTAGGTTTAAAGTTAACCAACGTTTGTAAAATCACGACAATAGGTTTCCTCGTCACCCATGAGGTACTATTATTGACGCGTTTTTTTTTTTTTTTTGCTTATATGTGTGAAAGTAGAAAATTGCACAATTAAAATAAGAAAGCAATCTGCAATTTTCTACTTGCACACTTCTTTATTATCCTAAAACATCAATTTTTGGAATTCTCAATTATTGAGACTTGAGATGTTCTACCTCTCCCCCTTAGAAAAAGATGAATAGTGAGTAAACCTAGGTTTAAAGTTAACCGACGTTTGTAAAATCACGACAATAGATTTCCTCGTCACCCATGAGGTACTATTGTTGACGCGTTTTTTTTTTTAAGGAAAAATTTTGGTACCGGTTTTCAGAAAATCGAAAATTTCGGTACCAGCTTCCAAAAAAATCGGTAACAAAAAATTATACACTTTACAGCACTTTCCGGAAAATTCTACCCCTGTTTCATATATAATTCTTTAAGATTTGGTCAATTATTTCCCAAAAAATTAAAAAAATTTGAAAAATCGGTTTCCAGAAAATCGGTAACAAAAAACTATACACTTTATGGCACTCCCCGAGAAATTCTACCCCTATTTCATGTATCCTTGATAAAAATTCAGTCCACTAACGAATGAATAGTTCGCGGTCAGACAGACAGACAGACAGACAGACAGACGTCCGGTAACAAAAAATTATACACTTTACAGCACTCCCCGGAAAATTCTACCCCTGTTTCATATATAATTCTTTGAGATTCGGTCGATTATTTCCCGAAAAATTAGAACTATTAAAAAAATCGGTTTCCAGAAAATCGGTAACAAAATACTATACACTTTATGGCACTCCCCAGGAAATTCTACCCTTGTTTCATATACAATTCTTTGAAATTTGGTTGATTATTTTCCAAATTTGGTCGATTATTTCTCGAAAAATTAGAAAAATTAAAAAAATCGGTTTCCAGAAAATCGGTAGCGAAAAACTATACACTTTATGGCACTCCCCGGGAAATTCTACCCCTATTTCATGTACCCTTGATAAAAATTCGGTCCACTAACGAATGAGTAGTTTGCGGACAGACGGACGGACGGACGGACAGACAAACAGTCGGGTTTTATATTATAGTATGATATATATATATATATATATAGATACCGCTTCGCGCGGGTCTCAAAGCTAGCGCGTGGGCCGAAAAGCTAGGAAACTATATATAGATCTATATAAAACATAGATCTATCTGTATATATATATATATATATATATATATATATATATATATATTGATATAATTCAAAAATATAAAATATCTATGTATATATATATATATATATATATATATATATAGATATATAATTTTTAATTTAAATCTGCATATAAGAGAATTTTTTCAATTATGTCGAATTGAAGTTCATGTTTCATTATCTTAACTTTAACATTTTCTCTTTTGGTTGCTTTAAGCACTGATTTAAATACAAATTACGAACGGTATAAATATTTTACTTAAGAAACGCGACAATAGATTTCCTCGTCATCCATGAGGTACTATTGTTGACGCGTTTTTTTTTAAGGAAAAATTTCGGTACCAGTTTTCAGAAAATTGAAAATTTCGGTACCAGCTTTCAAAATAATCGATAACAAAAAATTATACACTTTACAGCACTCCCCGGAAAATTCTACCCCTGTTTCATATATAATTCTTTGAGATTCGGTCGATTATTTCCCAAAAAATTAAAAAAAATTAAAAAATCGATTTCCAGAAAATCGGTAACGAAAAACTATACTCTATAGCACTCTCCGGGAAATTCTACCCCTGTTTCATATACAATTCTTTGAAATTTAGTCGATTATTTCCCAAATTCGGTCAATTATTTCCCGAAAAATTAAAAAAATTTGAAAAATCGGTTTCCAGAAAATCGGTAACGAAAAGCTATACACTTTACAGCACTCCCCGGGTAATTCTACCCCTACTTTATATACCATACTTTGAAATTCGGTCCACTAACGAATGAGTAGTTTGCGGTCAGACAGACATACAGACATACAGACGTCAGGTACTTATATATATAGATAGATGAATATTCTTTTTCATCTCTCTCTCTGTTTTTTTCTTGCGATTTGTCTTTGATCGATGACATATAATATGTGAAGACAGCAATTTATCCTACATATAACATATTTCATTTAAAACTGATCGACCGCGAGCGATTAATGACGTCACTTCGGCAAATCGAACAATTACACGATTCGGAAAATTCTACCCCTGTTTCACATATAATTCTTTGAAATTTGGTCAATTATTTCCCGAAAAACCACAGACATTTCTAAAAAAAATTGAATTTTTTTAAAAAAGAACCCCTTTATCGATCATCGCCAAATTCGATACCAACCTTCCTTAAATAATACTCTACCGATTAAAAAAAAAAAAAAAAAAAAAAACAGCCCGATATCTCAATATTTGCGAAAGTTAGAGCAACCACGGACATTTCTAAAAAAATTGAAAATTTTTTTAAAAAAGAACCCCTTTACCGATTATCGCCAAATTCGATACCAACCTTCCTTGAATGATACTCTATCAATTAAAAAAAAAAAAAAAAACAGCCGGATATCTCAATATTTGTGCAAGTTAGAACAACGGTCATTTCTAAAAAAATTCAAAATTTTTTTTAAAAAGAACCCCTTTACCGATCATCGCCAAATTCAATACCAACCTTCCTTAAATAATACTCTATCGATTAAAAAAAAAAAAAAAACAGCCCGATATCTCAATATTTGCGAAAGTTAGAGCAACCACGGACATTTCTAAAAAAATTGAAAATTTTTTTAAAAAAGAACCCCTTTACCGATTATCGCCAAATTCGATACCAACCTTCCTTGAATGATACTCTATCAATTAAAAAAAAAAAAAAAAAAAACAGCCCGATATCTCAATATTTGTGCAAGTTAGAACAACGGACATTTCTAAAAAAATTCAAAATTTTTTTTAAAAAGAACCCCTTTACCGATCATCGCCAAATTCAATACCAACCTTCCTTGAATGATACTCTATCGATAAAAAAAAAAAAAAACAGCCCGATATCTCAATATTTGCGGAAGTTATAGAAATTTCGGTAAATTTGGCACATACACACACACATACATACACACACACATACATACATACAGACATTCTTTAAAATTGCAATTTTTCGACGTTTTGGAACATTCTGAACACATTCAGAAAAACAAAAAAAAATATTTTTTTACGAAAACAATGCTTCCTCTATGAGGAAGCAAAATTGGAAAAATTAGAAAAACCGTTTTCCAGAAAATCGAAAATTTCGGTATCGGCTTCCAAAAAGATCGGTAACGAAAAATTATACACTTTACAGCACTCCCCGGAAAATTCTACCCCTGTTTCATATATAATTCTTTGAGATTCGGTCGATTATTTCCCGAAAAATTAGAAAAATAAAAAAAATCGGTTTCCAGAAAATCGATAACAAAAAATTATACACTTTATGACACTCCCCAGGAAATTCTACCCCTGTTTTATATACAATTCTTTGAAATTTGGTTGATTATTTCTGAATTTGGTCGATTATTTCTCGAAAAATTAGAAAAATTAAAAAAATCGGTTTCCAGAAAATCGGTAGCAAAAAACTATACACTTTATGGCACTCCCCAGGAAATTCTACCCCTATTTCATGTATCCTTGGTAAAAATTCGGTCCACTAACGAATGAGTAGTTTACGGTCAGACAGACAGACATCCGGTACTTATATAAATAGATATAGATAAATGTCGTATTATATACATATGTATTATAATTGTAACAATCTTAAAAAATATAAATTGCTATAATCACATTTTAAGCATAGTCAGTGTTAAATTATTTTATTACAAATGTACCTTTGCGATTTGACAAAGGCTACTGGCGGGTTCGGAATGTCCAATATTCGATTTTACCGAGCCCATCAATAAAGGAGTGTTTCTTTTAGCGCATAAAGTCTGATCAATAGACATAACTTCTACGGGATCACCGGCAGGAGTACCAGTTCCATGGGGCCTCTACGTAAGATAACTCATTGGGCGAGATTTCACATTCCTTATACAATTCACTCAACAATATTTGTTGCTTCTCATGCGATGGAAAGTAATACCTTCTTCATTAAAAACCATCGCAATTTATTTTACCATGTACGATGGTCGCATATATTCTTCTTGCATTTTTTGCCTTTTGCAGATATACTACCGCGACCGTCTCGCTGCGCATATATCCGGCGCCTTCCTCGTCAAAGGGTTTACAGTAACCATCAGAAGATAGAACCCCTAGAAGGAAATTAATTCATGTTATTAAATAAAGTTCTTCAAGCTTCGATTCAATATCTAAATGTAAGGATAAAAAGGAAGCATCGGCTTATTAAACATTACAGACAAAGAATGCGATTGTTTCACAGAGCACGTTATTGGATAAACAAAAACGTAAAATAATAACATAATCTTAATATAATTCATACACTACAAGAGTTTGTTGATTTCACAGGAGACAGTACAAAAAGAAATATCTGTGCTAATGCATCCGAACGAAATATAATTGTTTTAGACTGTTCGAGAATATCTAATAATTAGCTTGTCACACAAATTGAATTGGTCTGCCGGTTAAATATCTTTTTATTTTGATAATATTTTGTGTTTTGTTTCATTTTCTTTGCTTAAAAATTAATAAAGGTATTATGATCGACCCAACTGGCCAAATTTTATTGATCACAAAACGCTACGTTTCGACCGTAGATTCCGGCCCTTTTCAAGCGTATATACACCACTCACAAATATAATTAGTCAGACATAATGCCCAAACTACGCCGAATCTAAAACTAAACGACAAAAATTGAGCACTCCGCAATATGGCGACTTAAGCTCTCAGGTTTTGTTCCTTGTTTAAACTTCTTGCTTCATTGGTATGGATCTAGTTGTTCACATCTTCAAAAATTTCTTATAGAAATGCTTTCAGGAATATTACATACTATTCTTAAGAAACTTGTGGGAGTAGTAGTGAAGTGCTTATATGTATGGTGCAGGACCCGAAATGTGCTTGATGAATAAAAATGTTGTAATTTTTGATCGCAATAAGAAATATATACCGAGGTTACACCTGAGTGGTCATCACCCCTATAATAATTTTCAAATGTTTGCCAAATACAAGTGACATAGCTTAAAGCCTTTCTACTGCACTGATCTTCGAGAGAGAATGACTCAAACGAGGGATCCTGGGTGGAGGGACACTGATTATAAAGCTTATCTTAAAAATATCGGGCCCTAAATTTTTGTGGCGTGGCCGCCACCCAGTGTGGCCTCAAAGGATTAACAGTAAAGAACTGACATTACAACACAATACTAATATGGCATAAATAAAGATATAACAGTGATATTTGCTCACATAACAGAGTGATTGCGAGCAAATATCTTCATTTCAATCAATGATAGAAATTTTAGTAATTATGCAGTATAGGGGACCACCCTTCGATGACCTTGACCTTGACATATGTTGTCAAGGTCACCCTTCTGAGTGACCTTCAGAAGGTTTTAGCCCTCGGTCATTGTTCGTTAAAAAGTTATAAACAAAAAAGTTTGAAAAATACAGCAGCTATTTTGAGTATTGGAAGGCATAAATGACTAATATATATGGCGAAATAGTTCACGCATACACTTTCCACGCGAGACGAGTTGTCACATGGGTTCGTGGCGCGCTTTACTAGCTCGTTTAGGTAGAGGTGGTATTAAACAAGATAAGTTATAAAACTATTGGTAATTATATAGAATAACTAACACAGCTCGGATTACCTTGACCTTGATATATGTTGTCAAGGACATGATTCTGAGTAACTTTTCCTTATAACTTAATCGGCGGTCGTTGCTTATTAAAAAGTGACGCGCTTTAAACACTTAAATACTATTAAAGCGCGTCATCTAACCTATGTAGGTTAGTGACGCGCTTAAACAGTTAAATACTTTTAAAGCGCATTATCTAACCTATATAGGTTAGTGACGCGCTTTAAACAGTTAAATACTTGTAAAGCGCGTCATCTAACTTATGTAGGTTAGTGACGCGCTTTAAACAGTTAAATACTTTTAAAGCGCATCATCTAACCTATATAGGTTAGTGACGCGCTTTAAACAGTTAAATACTTGTAAAGCGCGTCACTAACCTATAATAAAGTAGTCTCTGCTTTAACAAAAAGACTTCAATTTATCAACAATTTACTGTTTTAAATGTTGTGTTTTGGTAAAGTAGCGATTTCCTCGCGAAATAAAGTATCTCTGCTTAAAAAAAAAGACGTAATATTAGTCGTTTATGCCTGTCAATACTTAAAATAACTGCTATATTTTCGAAACTTTTTTGTGAATAACCTTTTAACGAACAATGACCGAGGGCTAAAACCTTCTGAAGGTCACTCAGAAGGGTGACCTTGACAACATATGTCAAGGTCAAGGTCATCGGAGGGTGGTCCCCTATACTGCATAATTACCGTTGAAATCAATCCACTCGGACTTTTTATTATCTTTAAACGGACAATAAAACCTTAACAATATTAATAATTTTTATGACGTAACATACATTATAATAAGTTATAATAATACATACCTAGATTGTAAAATTGGTTTTGAAGATGAGGATGGAGACATAAATTGGCGGAAGCGATAATGGCAGAATCGCACGTTCCGGACCGAATCTGCTCGTAAGCTTTCACTATAGCAAAGTTACTTGAACTACATGCACTATCAATATTATACGATTGTCCAATAACGCCGAGCCAGTAAGAAATTTTGTTTGCCACGAAAGAAATGTTGCATCCAGTCATAGGTAATCTAGCAAACTAATTACAATACATGTTTGTAATAAATAACAAGTCAAATTTATTTATAAAATTGACTTGTTATTTATAAAGACTATTGTATAATTTTTCTAAACTTTACATACTAAAGAAACAGATTTCCATATTTGCAACAAGAATTTTACACATAGTTATCATTTTCATAAATAAATCTCTATTAATTATGTTGAATATAGATAGTAATTAAATATATCTTACCTGAGGTTCAAAGAAAAATATGATCGAGTCTCTGATACAGAAAGTGCTGTAAAAACACTTGTTCTTGTTTCCCGTAATTCTTTTGGGTTACACCCGCATCGATAATTGCTTCGTAAGTATGCTCGAGTAACATTCTAGTCATAGGATCCATTATATGAGCTTCTGTTTGCGGGTATATTGAAAAATTCTGAATCGAATTTCTCGATATTGTTAATTTTTCCAATTCGATGGGGCATATTATAAGCTATATAAGAAATAAATATATTAAAAAGTAACAAGTAAAAGGAGGCTTGACAGTACAATGGTGTGACAAAGCGTACGTTA
>JASTWL010000625.1:0-106712 GCA_035220575.1 Temnothorax rugatulus | reverse complement strand
CAATACGTTTGCGGTCGTTCGCCTTTAGAGTCCAGGTTTTAGCGCCGTACGCGAATATCGAGAACACCAAGGTGCGCACGAGCCTGGTCTTGGTTTTTACGGAGATGTTCCTGGTCGCCCAACTTCCATGCAGCTGTGACATGGCGTTCTTCGCCATTCCGATTCGTTTGCGCACCTCCGTTTCACACGAGCCGTTGTTGCTGATGGTAGAGCCCAGATAATTGAAGCTCTCTACTACGTCTAGGCCGTGAACTCCGGTGAGCTCCAGTCTGTTAAAACGGTCCACAACCATAATTTTGGTCTTGGGTCTGTTTATGGTAAGCCCCATTTCGTTGCTGACTTCCTCCATTCTGTTCAGCAGGGCGACCATTTCGGCCTCTGTTGCGGCAAGGAGTGTGGTGTCGTCGGCGTAGCGTAGGTTGGTGATTTTCACGCCTCCAATAGTGACTCCACCTTCCCATTTTTCGCAGGTTCGCCTCATTATATATTCCCCGTAAACGTTGAACAAGATGGGGGACAGTATGCAGCCCTGGCGCACACCCTTTTCGAAGTTGAAAGGTCCCGATGTCGTTTTATCTACCCTCACAACTCCCCGACTGCTATAATATAGGGTGCTGAGTAGTGCCGTTAAATGCTGCGGCACCCCTAGCTTTGCTAGTACTCCCCACAGGCAACGCCAGTCGACACAGTCGAAAGCCTTACTGTAATCGACGAAGCACATTATTACTGGTGTGTCGAATTCATAGGACTTCTCAATGACTTGTCTGATGTTAAGGATTTGTTCACGGGTCCCCCTCCCTCTGACAAAGCCCGCCTGTTCTTGCGGGATCTGCCGGTCCAAAAAGTGCCGGATTCGGTTGTTGATGATATAGAGCAATATTTTGCTGGCATGGGAGATTAGGGATAAGGTGCGATAGTTATCGCACCTCTTGGTCGATCCTTCTTTGTGTAATGGTAGGATGACCGATTCCGTCCAATCTTAGGGCCATTCTCCGTGCTGCCAGATGTGATTGCAGATCGCGTGCAGGGTGTCAATCCCCGTCTCGCCCAGAGCCCTCAGGACTTCTGCCGTTATTTGATCTGGTCCTGGCGCTTTCTTGTCCTTGAGTGAACGTAAGGCCTCTGTTATTTCGGAGCGAAGAATGGATGGCTCATTATCCATTCCGCTCCATTCAGGTTGGCGGCCGATTGAGTTGCGGGGGTTTTTGTATAGCTGTTTGCAGTAGCAGCGCCACCTTTCCGCGATTTTATCTAATTCGTGCAATGAGTTCCCGTCAGCGTCTTCAATAACCCATGACTTAGATTTAAACTGCTTGGAGAGTACACGGACCTTCTTGAAGAGGTCTGAGGTTTGTAGCCTGTGTGAGTGGTTTTCAATGTCGCTGCATATGCCATCTATGAAGTTGTTTTTGTCTTGTCGACAACACTTCTTTATGACCTTGCAGAGGGCCGTGTATTCTGCCATCGCCTGTGGATCCCTTAGACCCTTCATTTTTATGTCCTTCCTTAGCTGTATGAGCTCCCAGGTGCGCTTGGTAATCCATGACTTCTTCCTGCTGTCAGTGCTCCTATTTTTAGTTATATGGTCCAGTGTATCACAAATGTGGTCTTTAAGAAGCCCCCATCGTGTCTTAGCGTCCGCGTACTCGGACAGAGGACTCTCTTTTAGCCTTGTCTCCACGATGTCCTTGAAGAGTGACCGTTCTGTGGTTCTCCAGGCGCCTGGGCTTTTGTGGTGGGTTCCTTCTAGACACTTTCAAGCGAATGGAGAAGTTTGCGACGAGCAAGTTATGATCAGAGCCGCAATCAGCCCCGGGGAAGGTTTTAACGTTAGTTACTGAGGTTTTCCAGCGCGTGTCCAATATGATGTAATCTATCTGATTTCTAAACCGGTCGCCCGAAGATCTCCACGTGTAGAGTCGTCTGGGATGATGCATGAAACGTGTGTTCATGATACTCAACTTCCTGCCTGTACAGAAGTCGATGAGTCTCGCACCGCGTTCATTTCTCTCACCAAGTCAGTATTTGCCAACAGTGTTCCTGATGTGATCGTCTGCAGCTGTGTTGCCGACTTTGGCGTTCCAGTCCCCGAGGATCATAGTTATTTCCCTGTTGGGAATTGTGTTCAGCGTCTCCTCCAACACCCTATAATAGTCGTCGATATCCTCGTCCGACGATCCTGAGGTGGGAGCGTATACTTGGACAATATTCAGCGTACATGGCTTTGTGCTGAGTTTGATGGTGATAATCCTTTCAGATACCGGGTTATAACCGAGAACATATTTAGTCATATGCGGTGGTAGCAAGACACCGACCCCACTCCTGCTCGAGGCTCCGCATCCCGAGAAGTACAATGTATTCCCTGCGGCAGTTGTGAAATGACCGCTGCCTCGCATGTGTGTCTCGCTGATGCCGAGCACGGTGACGTTATGATTCTCCATCTCTCCTTCGACGATGCTCAATTTGCCCGCCTGTAATAGGCCGCGAACGTTCCAGGTGCCAATGCGATAACCTCGCATTGGGGCTTTGCTTAGAGTTGCCTCCTGCCCGCCAGTAGCAGCCCTTTCTTCGGAAGCCTGGCGTTCCACCTCTTCGGAAGCTTCGGTCGCCAATTTCACACCACCCAGCCCGGACACTGACAAGGGAACGGTCGGGGGTGTCCGAGACCGATTTGGATAAGCTTTGGCTATGTTGTAGAGCATCAAAATATATTAGACACGTATTTTTTTTTTGCGGCGTATCTCGACGTTTATTGGTTGAAAAAATCCCTAAAAAATAACGACCGATTTGGATGCCCTTTGGATATGTTGTTGAGCATCAAAAAACATTAGAGACGTGTTTTTTTTTAGCTGCGTATCTCGACGTTTAGGGGTTGAAACAACTTTTTTTTAGCTGCGTATCTCGACGTTTAGGGGTTGAAACAACTCCTTGAAAATAACGACCGATTTGGATGCGCTTTGGATATGTTGTAGAGCATCAAAAAACATTAGACACGTGTTTATTTTTAGCTGCGTATCTCGACGTTTAGGGGGTTGAAACAACCCCTCGAAAATAACGGATTTTAGTTTTTAGCGAATATCTTCGAAAATATAAGGCGTAACGACAAATCATTTGAACGAAATGTTTATGGTTTTTTGTGCTCTTTACAATGGCGTAATCAGATTTTTAAAATTTGTCACATTTTTTAATTTAACCCCACCCTCACCTATTATTTTTGCCAAATATAACAATTTTTCCAACGCAAATTTAAGAGCGTCAAATGCCAAATACATCCATGTGTATTTTTATTATGATACCATTATTAGATTTTTGGCAAGACGAGATGATATGTGGTATAGGCGTCGCGCTGTAGGTAGGTGTTGCGTTATTCTGTTCAAGTTGCGCCGTACGCTTAAAAATTTCCATTTCAACTCCGGGATGACCGAAAGCGCTGATGCGAAGGCCAGCGCAAGGCTATTTCGAGAGTCCTGGACTAGCAACGGAATGTAGACTCCGACATTATAAATACCACCGCTGAATTGTAAGATCGAGCGGGCAGTCGCAAATTTGAACGTGCGTCACATTAACCGCTACAATAATACACTATCCCCAATTATAACTCCGGGACAACCGAAAGCGCTGATGCGAAGGTCAGCACTAGGCGCTGACAGCGAGGAGTTAGCACGAAAATAAATAAGCAGGAAGTCCGGAAGGTTATATGTATGCAGAAATTCTTTCTAATTTTTTCCATTCTACTACCACCTTCACTAATTTGGCTCTCCCATCGTGCTAGTTGTCGTATTGATGTAACTTTTTTGTACCTTTGTTTAACTCCTTCAAGCGATCTTCCTCTTGTTTTACCACTCCTCCAGTATTCCACAGCTTGCCTTTTATAGTCACTTGATATTGTTGCCTCAACAGAGCTGCAAGTAACTTCTTCCGGAAGATATACTTTACCATGATCTTCCTCAAATAAATCAACTCTTTCCGGTTCTGGAATCTCATATATATCATAAAAACCTAAAGTTTCTTCCTCTTCTACGTCAAATTCTTGGTTTTGTATGTCAAGCAGTATACGTTCAATGTTTTCTTTTACTTTTTCTTCCTCTGAAGTTGTCGGACTTGGTGAATAGTTGAAAGCAGTGAAAGTTGCAGAAAGTAGCATTATTACATTGTATGGATTAAACTTCATTCTGAAAGATATTAAAATTAAATATTTGTCTCGAACTTTAATTATATAAATAAATACGCACTTTATAATTAATGGAGTGGTCTTTGTTAGGTTTGATACCGTCTCTTTCCAATTTGCGACTGCCCGCCTGATACAATTCGGCGGTATTTATAATGTCGGAGTCTACATTCCGTTGCTAGTCCAGGACTCTCGAAATAGCCTTGCGCTGGCCTTCGCATCAGCGCTTTCGGTCATCCCGGAGTTGAAATGGAAATTTTTAAGCGTACGGCGCAACTTGAACAGAAATAACGCAACACCTACCTACAGCGCGACGCCTATACCACATATCATCTCGTCTTGCCAAAATCTAATAATGGTATCATAATAAAAATACACATGGATGTATTTGGCATTTGACGCTCTTAAATTTGCGTTGGAAAAATTGTTATATTTGGCAAAAATAATAGGTGAGGGTGGGGTTAAATTAAAAAATGTGACAAATTTTAAAAATCTGATTACGCCATTGTAAAGAGCACAAAAAACCATAAACATTTCGTTCAAATGTTTTGTCGTACGCCTTATATTTTCGAAGATATTCGCTAAAAACTAAAATCCGTTATTTTCGAGGGGTTGTTTCAACCCCCTAAACGTCGAGATACGCAGCTAAAAATAAACACGTGTCTAATGTTTTTTGATGCTCTACAACATATCCAAAGCGCATCCAAATCGGTCGTTATTTTCAAGGAGTTGTTTCAACCCCTAAACGTCGAGATACGCAGCTAAAAAAAAGTTGTTTCAACCCCTAAACGTCGAGATACGCAGCTAAAAAAAAACACGTCTCTAATGTTTTTTGATGCTCAACAACATATCCAAAGGGCATCCAAATCGGTCGTTATTTTTTAGGAATTTTTTCAACCAATAAACGTCGAGATACGCCGCAAAAAAAAAATACGTGTCTAATATATTTTGATGCTCTACAACATAGCCAAAGCTTATCCAAATCGGTCTCGGACACCCCCGACCGTTCCCTTGTGAGTGGCGCCGATTGTTAGTCGGATTGCCCAACGATCCAGTATCCATATCCATTTCTGATTCCATTGGGGGTTTTCTTGGGAAAGTAAGCGCGGTGGGTTCCCAAGTCCTTCCGCGTCATTTTGAGGCGATTTAAGTCCTCACGGCCAACTGAAGAGCCGCTCCACGTACGTCGTGGAGTTGTCATATACATATACATACATACATAGTAATCGTTAAATTGGAGAGCAATACCTAATCGTCAAATTGACTCGTCATGTGATACTCAAAAGACATGCCTGTGTTCACGAGAATGTTCCAACATGGTCATAAAATACAGCTATGGACAATTATTTATATAGCAACAGTATATGGAACGAGGAATGCGAAGATCAAGCAAGGCTTACGTGTATGTCAAATTTCAAAAGTTTACATGTTAAAGGTTCTCCGTGGCGACATGTTATGTGTGTGTAGAAGTACTTCGGAGACTGCGTAGACAAAGAGACGGAATCAGGCGTCAAGAAGGTTTAGTGGGGGCATAATAAACAATTAAACGGACGTAATGACACCGTCATGTACAGAGTTTAAAATTTCTGTCTTTTTTAAGATTCATGGTATTATTATGCTTCTTTATGAAGAACATTTCAGCAATCTTCCTCATTTTCATATTGCATTTCTTATGTAGGATTTTCGGATCTGACCATTTAAAATTATGGTCATTATGTATTCGATGTTTACTCGCAACTGAGAAATTGCTGTCATGTTTCTTAATATCATTGCAATGTTCCTTGGGTAAACATGCAGAATAGTGGCCTCCTCACCGATTTTGTTGAACTTAGGCTTAATCGATGCGTTTTTGCGTGAAACGAAAGAATCTGGCAGAAAAAAGTGTCGCTCTGCCCCGCGAAGCTAGATATTAACAGTTAAAGTTGACGACTATCAGGTTATGAGACCTGTCATACCGACAAGATGTAGCGACTACAAACATGCCCCGCGGTCACATGCGTATGCTCAATGGCCGCACGCGCATGCTCAGTGGCCGCACGCGCATGCAAAAGTGCGCCAATTTTAAATATGATGACTAGTCAATCGTGCAGAATAACCAAGCGTCTTGATTCAAGCAGTTAGGTATCACGCTGGGAGTTTGTTTAGTTTTATTATGCGGGGGAATGCCTGCGGCGGAGCCCCTCCCCCGCCTAATTGCAAACTGTTTATACTGTGTATACAGTACATGTACAAACAGTACGCAATTAGGCGGGGGAAGGGGCTCCTCACTGATTTTAGGACACGCCTTCGGCGTATAGATTAGTGACGCGCTTTAAAAATATTTAAGTGTTTAAAGCGCGTCAACTAACCTATGTAGGTTAGTGACGCGCTTTAAAAGTATTTAAGTGTTTAAAGCGCGTCAACTAATCTATGTAGGTTAGTGACGCGCTTTAAAAGTATTTAAGTGTTTAAAGCGCGTCAACTAACCTATGTAGGTTAGTGACGCGCTTTAAAAGTATTTAAGTGTTTAAATCGCGTCAACCTATGTAGGTTAGTGATGCGCTTTAAAAGTATTTAAGTGTTTACATTAGGTTAGTTGATGCGCCTAATTGCGTACTGTTTATACATCTACTGTATACATGCGTATAAACAGTACGCAATTAGGCGGGGGAGGGGCATAATAAAACTAAACAAACTCCCAGCGTGGTACCTAACTGCTTGAATCAAGACACTTAGTTATTCTGCACGATTGACTAGTCATCATATTTAAAATTGGCGCACTTTTGCATGCGCGTGCGGCCACTGAGCATGCGCATGTGGCCGCAGGGCATGTTCAGTGTTGCCTCATCTCGTCGGTATGACAGGAATCATAACCTGATTCCTGTCAACTTTAATGTTTAATATCTCGCGTCGCGGGGCAGAGCGACACTTTTTTCTGCCAGATTCGGTCGTTTTGTGCAAAAACGCGTCGATTAAGCCTAAGTTCAACGAAATCGGTGAGGAGGCCACTATTCTGCATATTTACCCAACATTCGTTTCTTTGTGTGTTGTAAGTATATCCTTACCCCTCTTGATGACAGCATTAAGCTTTTTCGGTATCTTATACAGAACCTCCAAGCCAGCTCTTTCTAAAGTACGACGTATGACCTCACTTAGGTCTTTGATATAGGGAATCGCTATACAATTACGTGCGTCAAATGTGCTATCAGGGCCGTTGTTGCTAGTGTTCGTATCTGTTCTATTTTTTAATTGTCTCAATCTATTGCTAATATGTTTGTTAACCAACTTAATCGGAAAGCAATTATTTGTAAGGATGTTTTTAACAATATTTATGTTAGTGTGGTGGAAACGGTCGTCAGATAATAAAATTGCGTGGTCAACCAAATTAATTATAGTATTGATTTTGTAGTTATGTGGATGGTTGGAAAAATAATTGATATATCTTCCCGAGAAAGTTGGTTTCCTATACCAATTAGTAATTAACTTGTCACCGTCTCTTATAACCATGGTGTCAAGAAACGGTATCGAGTTGTGAGCTTCGGTTTCAAAGGTAAACTGCAAGCGAGGGTGATAATGATTAAAAACCTCAAGTAAGGCATTTATCGCAGATTTCGGCACTATGGTAAAAACGTCGTCTACCGGAGGAAGATCATACCGGAGGAAGATCCGAACGTCAAAATTCAGTAAACTTAAACAATGCGTTTCTAAATCGTCCATGACGATGTCCGCTACTATAGGTGAAAGAGGAGATCCCATAGGACTCCCATAAATCTGCTCAAAAAATTGACCGTCGAAACAGAAGCTGGTGGACTGTGCAATCAACTCAATAGCGTGGAGGAACTGTGGCAAAGTAAGTACCGTGTGTTGGGAAATGTAGTGCCATCGTTTTCTCACAGCTTCATATACCAACTCTTTAGGAATATTGGTGAATAATGCTGTGACATCAAGAGACATAAGGACTTCATCCGAATTGATATATTCACACTCTCAATCATCTTTACAAACGACCAACCATCCTTTACATGAGATCACGGTTTAGGAATCGACTTCTGCAAAATCTCATGTATAAAGCTCGCTACGTTATACAATGGACTGCCTATTGCTGATACAATGATACGCATTGAAAATCCGGTTTTGTGTATCTTTGGCAAGCCGTAACACCGTGGGAGGTTTCGATTCGTGCAATTGAGACGTCTAAAAATTTGATAAACAGGCCCACAAAAAAAAAAGTATATTGCTCTGGGGTTGAGACCACATTACTTCTATGTATTTTGACCCGCTGAACACGAATCTGCAATAAAAAATAGGGGTCGCACAGTGAATTTCAGAGATAACCTCAAAAAACCGTAAAAAACCACGTTTTTTAGTGGTAAAGGCTTAAAAAAAATGAATATGATTTGTCTCAGGTCAAGACCAACCAGAATTTTATTGGTAAACGCACAAACACACTTGTGTCAGTCTTTCCTGATGTTTAGACTATAAGAAAAACTGAAGACAACAGCAGGCTGAAGGCGAATCTGAAGATGGTTATACCTCTGAGAGCGGGAAAATTTGGCAATACTAGCACAGTTATCGTCCGTAAGTCCAGTTTGGTGATCAGAAGATTTTATACTGTAAGGGAATCTAGTGACTGAAAACCTGCATGAGGCCTTAAATGAAGGTGATCTTATGAACGAGAACTAAATTGGTTTACGCTTGCGTATGCGTTTGTCATCGAACGACCTATGTAAAGGATTTCTACGTCGCTTTTTGCCTTTTTGTTGTGTTCCTCTTTTCAGCATCCAGCAATAGTCCGCCATCATATTCACGCCCCAGTTTCCTTGCCATCTACGTTGAAATTCCTTCATATCCTGATGAAATCTTTCGCCTTGCTCTTCACTGAAATCCCCAAGGTTTTGTGGAAATTCATCAAGGTGCGAATCAAGAAAGTGAAGCTTCAAATTCATTAAGCAACCTAAGTTTTTGAAGTTTTCTACCATATTTTCTACGATGCTCCTATAGTTTTCATCTTTGTTATTTCCCAAAAATTTTGTTGCGACATCTTTGAAGCTCAACCAGGCTGCCTTCTCTGTATCATTCATACTTTTGACAAACTCTTCGTCTCTAAACATTTTGCGAATTTGAGGTCCATCGAAGATACCTTCCTTCAATTTAACTACAGTTACATTTGTAAAAACGCTTTCCAAGTATTTAAAGCAGCGACCTTCTTTATCGAGAGCTTTAACAAATTGTTTCATCAATCCAAGTTTGATATGCAGAGGAGGTAGAAGAATTTTGCCAGGATCTACAAGAGGTCGCTTAACGATATTGCTTGTAAAAAACCACGTTTGTTAGTGGTAAAGGCTTAAAAAAAAAAGAATATGATTTGTCTCAGGTCAAGACCAATCAGAATTTTATTGGTAAACGCACAAACACACTTGTGTCATGTTGAAAAGTCAAACGAAAAATTTCACTTACGAAATATGGTACACGTACCATCAAATCCTGCTGCCACGGAAGCTACTGGAACGATGACAACTGCCCGAAAGGGATGTGTAGAATGATTCGCTTCCAGCCTTCCGTGGTAACGAAGCCAGCGAGGCGCGCTGTCCTGCAGGGGAGCGTTAGGATGTGAGGATGATGCCGTAGTGTGTCCGACGACGAGTTGACATTGTCCTCGCCAAAGTCGGAAAGCCCTCATACTTAGGCCTGGGGAGGTATGATGGTTATCACCCCTAGGACGGCGGACTCACCTGCGATCGGGACAGGATTTCTAGCGTGCGGGTTTTCATAGAGTCTATGGGTACAAAAAAAATAAATTTATTACACCTGATCCTTCCGGATCTAGGCAGTAAAGGAAGATGTCCTGACTGACTGACTCATCAACGCCCAGGCCAAACCCCTGAACCTAGAGACTTGAAATCTGGAGGGTGTATTCCTCTCATGACGTAAGCATCCACTAAGAAAGGATTTTTAGAAATTCCACCCCTAAGGGGGTGAAAAGGGGTAAAATGTGTTTTCACGACTGTCCTGACTGACTGACTGACTGACTGACTGACTGACTGACTGACTCATCAACGCTCAGCCCAAACCCTTGAGGGAGGGAGGGAGGGAGGGAGGGAGGGAGGGAGGGTGGGAGGAAGGGAGGGAGGGAGGGAGGGAGGGAGGGAGGGAGGGAAGGAGGGAGGGGGGAGGGAGGGGGGAGGGAGGGAGGGAGGGAGAGAGGGAGGGAGGAGGGAGGAGAGAGAGACGAGAGAGACGAGAGAGACGAGAGAGACGAGAGACGAGAGAGAGAGAGAGAGAGAGAGAGAGGAGAGAGGAGAGAGAGAGAGAGAGAGACTAGAGTTTGTCAAAAGTATGAATGATACAGAGAAGGCAGCCTGGTTGAGCTTCAAAGATGTCGCAACAAAATTTTTGGGAAATAACAAAGATGAAAACTATAGGAGCATCGTAGAAAATATGGTAGAAAACTTCAAAAACTTAGGTTGCTTAATGAATTTGAAGCTTCACTTTCTTGATTCGCACCTTGATGAATTTCCACAAAACCTTGGGGATTTCAGTGAAGAGCAAGGCGAAAGATTTCATCAGGATATGAAGGAATTTCAACGTAGATGGCAAGGAAACTGGGGCGTGAATATGATGGCGGACTATTGCTGGATGCTGAAAAGAGGAACACAACAAAAAGGCAAAAAGCGACGTAGAAATCCTTTACATAGGTCGTTCGATGACAAACGCATACGCAAGCGTAAACCAATTTAGTTCTCGTTCATAAGATCACCTTCATTTAAGGCCTCATGCAGGTTTTCAGTCACTAGATTCCCTTACAGTATAAAATCTTCTGATCACCAAACTGGACTTACAGACGATAACTGTGCTAGTATTGCCAAATTTTCCCGCTCTCAGAGGTATAACCATCTTCAGATTCGCCTTCAGCCTGCTGTTGTCTTCAGTTTTTCTTATAGTCTAAACATCAGGAAAGACTGACACAAGTGTGTTTGTGCGTTTACCAATAAAATTCTGGTTGGTCTTGACCTGAGACAAATCATATTCATTTTTTTTAAGCCTTTACCACTAAAAAACGTGGTTTTTTACGGTTTTTTGAGGTTATCTCTGAAATTCACTGTGCGACCCCTATTTTTTATTGCAGATTCGTGTTCAGCGGGTCAAAATACATAGAAGTAATGTGGTCTCAACCCCAGAGCAATATACTTTTTTTTTGTGGGCCTGTGTAATCGATGATGTCGTTGTTATGCCACGACTTTACAAGTTGGTTGAGTTTGGTTGTAATTTGTTTAATAGGATCTTTCTTTATCTTTTTATAAGTTGATGTGTCGTTTAATAATTCAGTCATGCAATTAATATAGTTCGACTTGTCCATATAATAACCGTTATTTGACCTTTATCGGCTTTGGTGAAAGACATCATCATTATCATATAAGAATTTCGTAAACTCGTTAAGGATGTGTCGATCAATAACAAAAATGTTTGTTCTTATTTAAGAAGAGTTGAAGAGAACTGGCTATTGTGCCCCGTATTTCCTTAATAGCATTTGGAGGAATCTTGTAGCTACTAATCTCAATATTCTTAATAGTTTCCAAAACATCACTACACCGATCTTTTTTATTTAAACGAGACACAGGTAAAGCAAAATTCTCACCTAAGCTTAAAATATTTTTTACCGCGTCTGGTATTGGTTCGTCAGTGATGTTGACTAACCATTTCTTGTTGTTGATATTAAAAAACGAACGGCAAGAATCTTGCCTGTCTATTATTAAATAAAACTTTTTAACGAATTTAATTCTGACAGATTCATTATGTTTAAAGATTTTCTCTTTGTTAAGATTAAAAAAAATTTTACTACCAGTTCTGGTAGGTACAACCACAATTCATCCTCAATCTCTCTAATTTTGACCCCTAACCAGTTCTTTCACCTATATTAGCGGACATCGTCATGGACGATTTAGAAACGCATTGTTTAAGTTTACTGAATTTTGACGTTCGGATCTTCCTCCGGTATGATCTTCCTCCGGTAGACGACGTTTTTACCATAGTGCCGAAATCTGCGATAAATGCCTTACTTGAGGTTTTTAATCATTATCACCCTCGCTTGCAGTTTACCTTTGAAACCGAAGCTCACAACTCGATACCGTTTCTTGACACCATGGTTATAAGAGACGGTGACAAGTTAATTACTAATTGGTATAGGAAACCAACTTTCTCGGGAAGATATATCAATTATTTTTCCAACCATCCACATAACTACAAAATCAATACTATAATTAATTTGGTTGACCACGCAATTTTATTATCTGACGACCGTTTCCACCACACTAACATAAATATTGTTAAAAACATCCTTACAAATAATTGCTTTCCGATGAAGTTGGTTAACAAACATATTAGCAATAGATTGAGACAATTAAAAAATAGAACAGATACGAATACTAGCAACAACGGCCCTGATAGCACATTTGACGCACGTAATTGTATAGCGATTCCCTATATCAAAGACCTAAGTGAGGTCATACGTCGTACTTTAGAAAGAGCTGGCTTGGAGGTTCTGTATAAGATACCGAAAAAGCTTAATGCTGTCATCAAGAAGGGTAAGGATATACTTACAACACACAAAGAAACGAATGTTGTATATCAGATTGATTGTGAGAATTGCGAGGCTTCGTACATAGGACAGACAAAAAGACATCTGGAGACTAGAATCAAGGAACATTGCAATGATATTAAGAAACATGACAGCAATTTCTCAGTTGTGAGTAAACATCGAATACATAATGACCATAATTTTAAATGGTCAGATCCGAAAATCCTACATAAGGAATGCAATATGAAAATGAGGAAGATTGCTGAAATGTTCTTCATAAAGAAGCATAATAATACCATGAATATTAAAAAAGACAGAAAATTTAAACTCTGTACATGACGGTGTCATTACGTCCGTTTAATTGTTTATTATGCCCCCACTAAACCTTCTTGACGCCTGATTCCGTCTCTTTGTCTACGCAATCTCCGAAGTACTTCTACACACACATAACATGTCGCCACGGAGAACCTTTAGCATATGTCTTTTGAGTATCACATGACGAGTCAATTTGACGATTAGGTATTGCTCTCCAATTTAACGATTACTATTTTTGTGATTTTTATTTTATTTATTGTATTACACAATGCTGTTCCTGAATTTTAGACCGCACTTGAGAAGGGCTCAAACCTCGAGCCGAAACGTAGTGCATACTTTTGTACATTGTGCCAGTTAGTCGAGAAATAAAATAATATTTTGGTTCTATATTCTACTAATAATTAGGGTTAAATTCAAGTTTTGCATAAGGCTTCTTTAAAGGATGATTCATGCATTTCATAATCTAGACGAGGCATGGTCAACCTCCAGCTCCCGACTGCAAAGCCACGACTATGCCTGCTCAACTTCATCCAACAAAGAAGCCTCTTTCCCCCACTCTTCGTGGATAGAAATTAAGGAGGAAGCGTCGTGACTCTAGAGCTCGAGATTGACCATGCTTGTTATAATAGAATACCCGATAATACCGTTATCCTTTTAATATACCTGAGTCTTTATACTATATATATGTTTTCTACATGTAATTCCTTATTTTTTTATTGTGTCTAATTGTAAGTCCTAGAAATTTGGTATTATAAAAAAAGGCGCCAAGTACACGCAATGTATTTTGTAAATTCAAAAATCCAACCTAAATGGTAACTTTATTTCTTCTTCACAAAATTATATTACCTAACTTAACTCAAGTGACATGTATTTCAAAAAAAGATGTGAAATCTTTAATTTCTCCTTCACAAAATTATATTACCTAACTTAACTCAAATAACATGTAGTTCAAAAAAAGATATGAAATCTTTAAAATTAAATTGCGCCAATTGCAAAGAGAATATGTATATTGCTTTGAAAAATAATTGTTGTGCAACTTTAAAAAAATAAAACCCAAGTGGTATCTTTGTGTTCCTATTCAAGGACTTTCTATTCCAACCCAAGTGGGAATAGCTTCTTAATTCTCTTTAACAAATTTTTAATATTACAAAAAGAATCATTTTAATTACAAAGAATTAAAGAAGTAACAGTACAAAATAAAAATATTTAATTAAAACAAAATAAATAAATTTTTCTTGTAAAAAAACTTGGCGCTGCTAGACTTTGAAATTTAATCATTAAAATTTAAACATTAGTACTAAGATTTTTGATTGAATAAAACAATAAACATAATTTAGAGAAGAATACGACAGGAGTAAAAAAGCAGCGCCAAGTTTTTTTTACAAGAAAAATTTATTTATTTTGTTTTAATTAAATATTTTTTGCTTTTGCTTCGATTAATTGAGCTTTTGCTTCGATTAATTGAGCAATTAAAAGTGTCGGATGCTAGATTTTCCACTTTTGTGGAAGATCAGTAGCGTATTAATGGTGAACTCAATGAAAAACTAAACATGTTGAATAGTACCAATAGTGAACTCAATGAAAAACTGAACATGTTGAACAGTATTGCGAGTAGCGTCGATCGAAATTGTCAGCGTATTGCCGGGTCGGAGTAGCAGTGTGCTGCTCTTGCGAGCGAGGTCCGTGAATTAAAGAGCGATCGGAGTAGCTCTCATTTAGTCCCGCAGACTCGGACTGAGAATGGGCTCGTTATATCGGGTGTGCCGGCGACAATGTCTGTTACCCCCTCTGCATGTGTTCGCAATGTGTTCGCGACCCTAGGCGTCCCTGATTTGTCTTGACACATTCTGGACGTCAGGGCTGTTGTTCGTAAGCCTCTACCGGTAGTAGCTCACGAGGGTCCTTTGCCGGTCTCTACCACCAGCTCAATTATTGTCACCTTGGCTTCGGGTGCGGTTCGCGATATCCAAAAAGCGAGCACGACGTGCGCTTATGCAGAGGGAGGTGTGCGGTAATGAGTCCGATTGGAGCGTTTATGTGAACGAGCTTCTTCCTAAGGACATACATGAGGGAACGGTCGCCAGGGAACGGTCTTATCGTTATGTCTGGGTAAGGGGGGGTCACATCTATGTTAGACGCTCTTATGGCGAGCCTGCAATTCAAATCAATTCTGATGCCGATCTTGATGGGCTCGTTTGACTTGAGCATTCCGATCGCTCGCTGTCTCGGGGCTGTCTTAGAATAGCTCACATCAATACCAGCTCTCTCCCTGCTCATCTCGAGTCGATTCAAGCCTTGTTAGCATCCAAATTTTTTCACATTGTTTCTATTTCCGAGACTTGGCTTCATTCTCATATCTCTGATGACCTGATGCGAGTTGCCGGGTATTATCTGTTACGCGCTGACAGAGAGGGCAGGGAGGGAGGTGGTGTAGCCTGTTATGTACATGAGTCGCTCAGGGCGCGTGTTCTTGCGACATCGCCTTCGGCTTTTTCGAACGCACCCGAGTATCTCGTTCTCGATGTTCGTGATGGCACGCGTGAGCCTCTTATGTTCACCGCTATGTACCGTAGACCGAAGGGGAGAAATTTCAGCGAGTATGTCGACGCACTTACTGGAGTCTTGCATAATTACAAAAACATCATTATCACCGGTGACTTAAATTGCAATCTCCTCTCCTCTTCATACGAATCCAATCACCTGAGGGATGTGGTCACACAATTGTCGCTCGACATCGTTGAATCTGGTTCGACCTTCCATACTAGTTCCTCCGATTCATGGCTCGACGTCTTCATAGTCGATAGTTTGGACAAAGTGGTATCATTTCAAAAGTCAGATGCTCCCTTCATTAACGGTCACGATCTAATTGAGTTAACATACTCGTTCGAGGTTCCCTCGATTGGGAGCCGGACTTTGGTGAGGCGCTGTTACAAGAGGTTCGAAGAGCGAGGATTCATAGAGACGCTCATTTCCAAATTGTCTGCGTCTTTCGCACACGACTTTGGCCAGATGAGCCCTAGCGAATCAGATGTTGATAATTTTTTGAACACCATTACAAGCGATTTTACTACCAGCCTAGATATGCATGCTCCAATCCATACCTTTCGAGTGACTCGTCCCTCAGCGCCTTGGCTTTCGGATGCTCTCGCAGTCAGGATCCGTCACCGTAATTGGCTCTACAACATTGCGCGCAGATCAGGAGAGATACTCGATTTTCACATCTATAGGCTCTATAGAAATAATCTCACGATTGACTTGAGGAAGGCGAGGGAGCGGTTCTTTATGGAGAGGTTGAGATCGGTTTCAGATCCGTCCAAGATGTGGCGCGAGCTTTCCAATCTTGGCCTCATTCAGTCGCCTCTTTCCTCGCCACTCAACTTTTTTTCGCGCGATGAACTGAATACTTACTATGTTTCCATTTCGAATTGTTATCCCCCTTGCACGCAATCACAGTTTTCAGATATAATACTATCCATTGTGCCAGAAGAGCCGCTATTCTCGTTTTCTCAGGTCACGTTCGAAAGTCTGCGTTCGGCAATTGATTCATCTTCTTCTGCTTCCTTTGCCTCGGGTTACGATCAATTGCCTCTATCTACCATCACCTTGGCCTTGCCCCACATAGGAAATCTTGTAGTTTCACTCTTCAATTGTTGCCTCAATCTTGGCCACTTTCCATCGCTCTGGAAGCGTGCTATAGTGCGCCCACTTTCTAAAATCAAGTCACTATCCTCTCCTTCCGACACGAGACCTATCACCAATTTGTGCGAGCTTTCCAAGGTATTCGAAAGGATCATTCACCGCCAAATCGTTGACTTTATAACTTCCAATCACATTCTGGATGATCGACATTCAGGCTACCGTAAGGGCTCTCAACTCAAACTGCTCTACTTCGGCTATCTCACGATATCAGGAAAGCTGTTGATCTGTGCGAGGTTATCATTTTGGTCCTCTTCGATTTTAGCAAAGCTTTCGACACTGTCTCACATTCTTTATTATTGAAAAAACTTAGGAAATTGGGATTTTCTGATTTGGCCCTTAAACTGATCTTTTCATATCTCACTGGCCGCATTCAGGCTGTTGTCGATCTCGAGGGAGTATTCTCCGATTGGTTATCCGTCACCTCGGGAGTCCCACAGGGATCTGTCTTGGGGCCACTTCTATTTTCACTATTTATAAACGACATAGGGGCATTTCTGCGTTTTACTGAGCACATGATATTTGCCGACGACACGCAAGTCTATCGTAGGTGTCTTTTACGCGATTTGAGCGAGGGCCTGCGGCTTGTGGCACACGATGTGGGAGTCATCGCGGAATTCGCGGCCACTAATGGGTTGACTCTTAATCTGAAAAAATCAAAGGTTCTAATACTGGGAAGTAGGCGCAATGTTGAGCAGATCGATCTCAGTAGCCTAACCCCCATTTCAATAAACGGAACCTCTATTCCATTTGTCTTTGAAGCAAGGAATCTAGGAGTTATCATGAGTTCTGACCTATCGTGGAAGAGTCATGTCTCACACATTTCCAAGAGGGTGCATTTCACGCTGCACAAGCTCAAATTCCACAAGAGCTCGTTATCGCTCCAATTGCGTATTAAACTTGCATCCACACTGATCAGGCCTTTGCTCGACTACTGTTCTCTCGTCTATAACGATGTCACCGATGAGCTCAATACAAAACTACAAAGACTCATGAATAGTGCAATTCGGTTCATCTTTAATGTAAGGCGCGATGAACACATCACCCCCTTTCGACATCGACTCGGGTGGTTGTCCGTGAGAAACAGACGTCTTTATTTCCTTGGGGTGGAAATGTACAAAATATCCAATGGAATGTCTCCCGGTTATCTCTTCGAAATCTTTACGAAATTCGATCCATCGGCAAGACGATCCTCACGATTGGCGTTACCACAAACCTTCCAAATCCCCATTCACAGAACCGAAACTTACCACAATTCTTTCCACCTTGCGGGAATTTATCTTTGGAACTCGCTTCCTATCGAAGTAGTGTCGTCTTCGTCTGTCGCCGTATTTAAAGGTAAACTTCACGATCATCTCCGTTTACTCGAACTAAGCACGGTTTCTCCTGCAGAGCTAGCCACTGTTCAGGTTATGCTATAGCGTGGAAAATTCAATAGACTAGTATCTTAGCAATTAGTTCTTTCACGTGATATTAGTATTAAGTTTTAGTTAAGATCTACTGTTCTCTTATTGTGACATCCTTTGCGGGGGCATGAGCAGCATGTGTTAACTTTCTTTCTCTTTTTTTAATCTCTCGAGTATCTCTTTTTTTTCTCACTGAATCTTTTCTATTCTACATGCTGCTGTATCCTCCGCTGACGGTGCACCACCTGTTGGCCGATTTGATTTCTTATGCTGCGTTTTCTGTGTTTATTTGTTACTTTTGTGTATTCTTACATTTTTCTTTGTTTTTGTTTTGCCTTGTGCTATATTTGTATTTTATTTTATTGAATCATTTTGTATCTTTGCTTAACTCGCGATTTGCCTAAAGTTTCGACTATGGCATAATAATAAATCAATCAATCAGTCAATCAATCTCTCTCTCTCTCTCTCTCTCTCTCTCTCTCTCTCTCTCTCTCTCTCTCTCTCTCTCTCTCTCTCTCTCTCTCTCTGAAGTAAACACCGAAGCAAGGAAGCGGCTGCTGGAACTAGGAAGAGTAAAGATTGGATGGAAAATGTGTAGGGTACAGGATTATATAGGGATTCTAAGGTGCTTTAAATGTTGTGGCTATTTCCATTTTGCAAAGGATTGTGTAAAGAAAGAAACATGTGGTCTATGTGCCGGGCAACATATGACGAGGGACTGTAATAGTACAACAAGGAAATGTGCAAACTGTGAGGACAAAATCAAGAAAATGAAGATAAAAAATCTGAAGTCGGACCACTCGGTTTTGACTGTCCTTGTTTAAAGAGAGAAATAGAAATGTACAAAAGTAAAATGCAGAGTAGTATATAGCAACGTAGTAGTATAAGAAACGATAAAAATTGTGTAATTTGCTTAAATGCGCAGGGTTTCTTGAAACATAAAGAGGAAATAGAGAATCTTTTATTCAAGAAAGTTAGACCTTGTTTGGTAGGGTTAACAGAGACGCATGTGACAAACCAAATTCAGGACCACGAATTGCAGATTAGCGGATATGTGTGTGTGCGAGGAAATTCGGAATCGAATAGGACTGGAGGAGTATTAGTATATATAGCTAAGAGTATCAGATTTGAAATTAAAGCGATTAAAAAATGTGAGGGTAACTGGTGGTCGATTATAATAATATTGAAGACAGAAATTGCAAGGGCATTGTAATGGTTGTGTATCACTCACCTAATAGTAGTGATTCAATGTTTTTAGATTATTTGGAGAATGCGTGTAATGATGTGATGTTGAGTCAGAATGTAATTATTATGGGTGACTTTAATATTGATTTAAAGGTAGATAATTATATACAAAGAAAATTAATCAATAACATGTATTCGGTAGGATTGAAGCAATTGGTCAATGATTTCACTCGAATTGTTAGAACGTCGGAGACAATAATAGATTTAGTCTTTTCTAATAAAGATATCGAGGTAGAAGTGCGACATAAACCAAAAATAACGGACTACTCTATGATAGTAATAAATCGGAAAGGAAAAATTGATAGGGAAACGGATAGAAAGATCGTTTGTAGAGATTATAAGAGAATGAATATATTGGAATTTATGAGGTTGGTGGACAGCGAACTTGGTGAGGTGGAGGAGAATGGTATTAATGAAATGGCGAATGATGTGATAAGTGCGATAGTGAAATGCCTAGATGTTGTTGCGCCGAATAAAGAGATAGTAATAAGAAAAGTATGGCAGGGAAAGTCATGGTTTAGTGACGAAATTCATAAACAAATGCAACTGAGAGATATGGCGTATAAAGCGGCTCGCATAAATAAATGTAGTGAGGATTGGGAGACATTTAGGCAAATAAGAAATAAAACTGTAAATATGTGTAGGAAAGCGAAGAGGGAATATTTAAAAGAAAGATTGGATGACAGTAAGAAGGATCCAAAAAAAATGTGGAAGGTTTTGAAAGAAATACTGAAAGGAAATGATAATAGTAAAGAGTATAGGGAATTAAGATATAATAATGTAGCGATAAGTAATGTAGAAGAGATGGCTGATATGTTTAATAATTATTTTGTGGATAGTGTTACACAATTAAGAAAGGATGAATGGATTGAGGACGAAGTAGATCATGTGATACATACAGATAGCACTATGGAGGTATTTCAAAAAATAGAAGATAAAAGTTTAAAAAGTATCGTTAAGAAATTACCTAATAAGGCAGGTACGGAAGAAGGAATTACAGTAGAAATAATGAAATTTGTAATGGAAGTAGCTGGCCACAAAATAGCGCATATATTCAATAAGTCACTAGAACAGGGAATATTTCCGGACAAATGGAAGGAGTCGGTTGTTGTTCCTGTGCCGAAAATTGGAGGAACGATAAAGATTGAGGAATTCAGGCCGATAAATAAATTACCCGTGTATGAAAAAGTACTGGAGATATTGGCTCATAGACAGATAGTGGAATATCTAGATAAGAATGAATTAATTAATGAAAGTCAATCGGGATTTAGAGCTAAGCATTCGTGCGAAACAGCGTTGCAATGGGTGATATCAAGTTGGAAAAAAACAATTAGAGAGGGAAAGTTGATAGGAGTAATCTTCTTAGATTTAAAAAGAGCGTTTGAGGTTAGTGGATAGAAAAATCTTGTTAAAAAAACTTAGAGCATTTGGGATTAATGGAGCAGTATTAAATTGGTTGAAGAGCTATTTAACAAAACGAACGCAAAGGGTCAAATTTAATGGATTATTGTCAAATCCCATTAGTGTGGATTTAGGAGTACCGCAAGGATCTGTCTTAGGACCATTGTTATTTTTATTGTACATAAACGATATTGCGGAAGTTATTAATGATAATTGTGTTGTAAGACTGTTTGCCGATGATGCTCTGATATATACCACGGGATTCTCGAGTCAAGAAATTAGTGATAATTTAAATGAACAAATGTTAAAAATAGAGGAATGGTTAGATATAAATAGATTAGTTGTAAATGTAAATAAAACGAAAGTTATACTAATTAGAGGTGTTAGAAAAACAGTGGTTGAAAGTAATGTGGTAATCAAATTAAAAGGGGAAATATTAGAAATGGTAAACGAAATAAAATACTTAGGAATAATAATAGATAAGAATCTAAATTTCTCGGCTCATGTGGATTATATTAGTAAAAAATCAGGGGCAAAGCTAGGCGTTTTGCGCAGAGTTAGTGAGGATATGTCGTGTGACATGAGATGTAAGATATATAATACAATTGTAGCGCCGCTGTTTGAATATTGTGCGTCGATCCTGGTAGGTTTAAGTGAAACTAATGTACAGCGCTTGCAAAAACTGCAAAATCAAGGGATGAGAATTATTCTAAGGAGAGATAGGAAGGAGAACATTAGGAAGATGTTAGAAGCGTTAAAGTTGTCTGTTAAAGAAAGAATCGAGTATAATGTTTGTTTATTAGTATATAAGGTAGTGAATGAATTGTGTCCGAAATACTTAAGCAGGGATATAGAAATGGTGCAAACAAGAAGCAACAGAGACACGAGAAAGGGTAAAAATCTGTGTATTGTGTGTGTGTGCGCGCGCGCGCGCGCGCGCGTGTGTGTGTGTGTGTGTGTGTGTGTGTGTGTGTGTGTGTGTGTGTGTGCGTGCGTGCTAGATGTAGGACTAGAGAGGAACAAAAAATGTTGTTGCACGACGGATTTAAAATGTACAATGAGTTGCCGAATGAGGTGAAAGATGAGCATACCTTGAAGGGATTAAAAAGAGCATTGGTGAAACATATTATGGAGAGGGAGCGGAGTGTATAGTGAGCATTATAAGAAACAGTATTGTAATAAGTTGCAATGTAAGAAACTAATGTGATACTATGTATATGTAGCTACTGCAGCTAATAAATCTCTCTCTCTCTCTCTCTCTCTCTCTCTCTCTGTGAGTACAGCGTGCACGTCTGTTTGTCGTTCCTACTTTCATTTAGCATATCTCTGCCGCAAGCTGCCTTCGGGCAATTTTTGTTATAGATATAAGCAAGTCTTTCGTTGCTTGTCACGCGCTTTATTCTTTTTTTTTTTTTTTGGAGATTGCCACCCAATTCCGAGCATTTTCGTGACAAGTATCATTGCTCATTCTAACCTCATTCTCGGAATCATCGTGGAATTCTTGGAATTACCCGTACAATACGTTGACCCCTGCTGCGTATGCGCCTGCCTTGTCGATCTGCTCTTTCTACACATTACTATTCTTGGGTCTGACGTGTGCATGGGGCTATCCGAGTGGCGCCTACTGTGATCTACATGAACTGCCTTGGTCTCGTCTGATTGGTCGTTGCGTGACACCAATGGTGATCTAGTAATATTGCGTTGAGTGCCACTATCGCGATCCTCACGTACTTAACGATTCTAGTTATATAGTGATATAGTTCAATTCTCCGTTAACTCATGCAGCGTGAGCGTGTGTGCACTAATTAGTAATATTTAACGATGAAAGACCACGGTGTTACGCGCGAACGCGATATGTATTTCTAGGTTATATGACTGACTGACAGCAGTGACAGCGTGCTGTCGCGCAAACGCACTGATCGACGAGCGCGCACGACCGCACGTACGCGTATATGCTGTCTCTTTTCAGTGTAGCAACACTGTCATGGAGGGGACCCGGGGGGGACGCTCGACATGTTCTCAAATGCCATCTATCGAGGAAAAAAGCAACCGTAGGACGACGACGACGACGTATCTTAATTGTAAAATTTACCATTTCAGACTTTGCATCGTAATATCTCCGCTCGTAGGGCACGTAGCGGAAAAATAAAAACATTCTTATTTTTAAATCGACCCAAGCTATCGATCAAGCCTACTTAGAACTTGATCCGTTTATTCGTTATATGAGATCTCAAAATCTCGCGTAATCGCAACTCGTGCGTTCGCGTAAAAGAGTCACGGTGCGTCTCGCTCCGCGCGTACTTGGCGCGAGACACTACCGTGTCTCTTGATTTTTGTGTAGACGTAATTTTAATTTATCAATTAATTATTATTTAAAAGCATATTTTTATTAATTATTATATATAAGTTATTATTAGTACGTTCTGACATAATTTTTCGCATCAGTTTATTTATTGAATTCTTACTTTGTCTACACATGAGTTTTATTTACCTAATTATCATATATTATAGAATATTTTGGTTTATTATTATGTAATGTATTAGTATATTCGTGTGTTGACATAATCGCAATATTAAGGATTTAATTTATTGAATTTTTTTATATTACGTTTAAACATAATAATAATTTAATGATTAAAATTGTGTGCCGAGATATAATAAAGTCAAAATTTTTTTATGTTTATACATGATTTAATTCGTCAAATTATTATTTTAAGACAATTTTAATTAATTATTAAAAATTATATTATATGTTCTGTACACAATTTTTTAAAGATTATTGATATTTTTGCAAGTGTAGACTGTTGTGGCAATTACTGTACAATTTATTGCATTAATGTCTAAATACATAAACGTTGTATGAAAACAATTTTTGATCATTCTGGGTAGGTACATCCTATTTTAATATTCGTACATTATTACTACAAAATCTTAAACTTTACTTTTATTATTTAATTTATTATGTGTGAAATGCAGTTATTATATAACATCTTTTATATATGTTAGACGCTTAGAGTTATTAAAAGGAGATTAAAATAATGTAATATATATGTGATGACAGACATAAATTAATTAAATAAAACGAAAATTATAACAGTTAAATTGTCAAACACAATTCTAAATTACGATGCACAAATATCTAGAGACGATACGCTTTGAAATTTCAAAATTTGTTGTGAGCGCACAACGTAATAAGGATAAATTCATAAGTAATCCGACCCTAGCGAAAGTCGAATCGAACATCCGCCGAAAAACCTGACGGTTGCATCGGACGATCGATCATCCGATGCAAACCGATACCTGAACTTGGAGCGTTCAACTCCAGGTCGAACGAAAGCGCTGATACAAAGGTCAGCACAAAGCGCTGACACCGGGAAGTCAACGCCAACTCGGGAGCCTCCCCGAGTTAGCAACAGGCTGACAGTCCGACGGTACAAATACCGCCGAATTGTCAGACCGGGCGGGCAGTCAAGAACCAGAGAGCCAACCGCGCGCAACCGTATCAAATATTACGTATTTAACGCCCGCAAGTCAGGGCAGTGAAGTTAAGAATAAATCTTGTATCCATAATCATTTTATTAAACGGCAATTCTACACGAATCTCGCGAGTGTTGATCCTTCCTTTCTTCCGGCGGATCCAAAGAACCCTGTGCCGGCCCTGAGTCAAGGTACGGCACAACAAATTTGATGCACTTTATGTGTTAAGGCATTAATATATCCATATTGGTATATCAATTTTTGATCAGCTATATATTGTGAAGCTTTAATTTTAAAGAGGCTTAACTATAATAAGTGGCAAGTGCGCACTGAAAAGTTTTTAATAACTGAAGTTTTAAAGTTATTATCATGTGAAACCATCTTCTCTGTATACTTTTTCTTCTCTGTATTTTATGTAGAATCGTAAAAGAAAAATCAGCCATAAGACTGACACGAGGGCAGAAATCGTCTGCGTGTTGTGTATCTGCAGCAGCATATTGGGAGTGTCGTTTTTTTTCCTCCTCACTATATGAGCTGGGAGGTGAAAGGGAGCGAAGTGAAGTTTTCCAAAGCAATAATGAACTTAGTGATAGCAATGATATGCAGAACTTGAAGGAACACAGGTCTGCACAGCAAGACCTTGCTAATAAGGATAACTCATTGTCAGTAAAGAGAGATACCATAAAATCGTTCTTGAGAGGTGAGAATAATGTTTTATTTTGTTTCCTAACTATTCAATTTGTCTTTAACTATACACGATATATTTTTGATAAGGCTCTGGCGACTTCTCCCGCAAGAAGGGAAAAGGAAATGACAGTAAGTACTTTTTTTCATTTCCATGTCAATTTAAGATGAGAGTGAAATCGATTAAATAAACTGCATTGGTATTATTTCCAGGAAGCACAGATATCATGTGGATGTGGGACGTTCTTGACAATATTGTCAAAGTTCAAAAAGAAGAATCAAGCTTGACCACTTGGAACTTAAGTTAGACCGTATCATAAAAAAACTTTTTGTTGAAACTGAGCCTTCTTTGGTCCTTCGCGTTATGTAGTCGTGCTGAAAATGGGGCAGGTTAACACAATCTATTGCCTGTATTACTTTGGTTAACACTCTTTTGTTTATTGCGTAACGAACTTGCACGTGAGCCGGCAGAGACAGAACTGAACTTAAGTAAGAATTATAGAAAGAAAACTCGACTCTCCGAATGCAAAATCCCGGCCATAGACAAAAATAATTTAGTGACATTATCGCCGAATCCGGTCGGTAAGATCGCGACCCTAGCGCCATACTTCTGTGTGATTGTTTTATCCAACACTTTTTCCAGAAGAAATAAAATTGAAGCGACACGTAATTTCCTTTACGCACAGAAGAGGAGTGGGAAAAACTGGAAGAAATTCTCGCAGATGACGATGCATTTACATACATGGTAAATATATCTCAGCAGTCTACTTGATTTTTAGTTGCCCAAAATTATGTTTTTCCGTCTGCGCCCTGTTACTGTACCAACAAGATTAAAATTTAATATTTAATATTTTTAATATTTATAATGTTATTTTATTTACGAAATTATAATTGTACAGGTAGATGTGGGGAAGACTGACAGGAAGCTGGCCTGGTTGTCTTCCAATTCTTGACTTATCTCGTTTAGATTTAAGCTTAATTTTGTCAGTTCCCCGGGGTTTTTTATTACCGGTTCTAATTTTAATTCTGTTGCGAATTCGTTATTAATTTTGAAATCCTTCGTTATTTGTTTGTATGTTAAATTGAGTTGTGGTAAGTGCATTTGCACGTACTTCGTGTGTTCTCGTTTTTTCGTTCGTAGAGTCAGGTCTGTCGTGGTTACTTTGCAGTTATCAGTTAATTTAATCTTTCCCGTTCTGTTAATGTCGATTTTATGTTCTCCTAGATTGTTGCATTGGATGGTTATACTTTGTTTGTACGGTGTGGAAAACAACCATGCCTGTGGCTCCGCTAGGGTTATCCAGAGGGTTACGTTTGAGAGAACGTGACGACGCTCGCAATTGTCTTCTTGCGCTCTTATATACATCTGCACCTCGCAGGGCGCGTGCGGCGTTATGAAGTAAACCGGGTGGTTCGTGTTGCATACGAACGTTGTGTCGACATGTTTACATTTATTCAGGTCATTTTCTTTCAACGTTACATAATTTCTGTTTTCCTTATCAATAGCTAGTAGGTCGTACATAGTTTTCGGTATCACAAATATATTTTTACGGTCATGAACCGGCAGGGGGTTTATTCTTATAATTTCGTATTTTGGGTACGTGACAATGGGGAAGGTCAGGATTGTGTATACGTTGGGGTTGTCATAATAAGCATTTATTTCTATGAATTCCTGAATTCTGTTCCAATTTTCGATTTGTATTTTAAAAGGAAAATGGGCTCCTTGGGATAGGTGAGTCGTCGCTTCTCTCAATTCGGTTATAATGTTTTCGAGGGGTAGTAGTCGCACGAGCACTATTCCGCTCTTAGAGTACGTGAGATACGCTAAAACGTCTTCTACATCATTTGTTAATTTGTTGATTATCGCAGTTATCGCTAACAGGTGTTCGTCTATTTCCTCGCGATGCGCTAACTTCGCCACTCGTTCCTGTACTCGTTTTGTTACATTCGCTAGCAGATTTTCGTTTTTGTCGATAGCGTGTTCTAACGCTTCCATGTGTCCTAACGTTGCGTTTATAATTTTGATCTGACTTTTCGCCGCGTGTCGCATGACCTTTTGTTGGTTTCGCATTAACTCTATCTGTTCCTGTATGTGCTTCGCGTCGTCGGCGTCCATCGTTCCAAATAACGTTTTACTTATTGTTCCTACTGCGTCTATTAGTCCGCGTCGGTTCGTCGGTACTCTGTAGATAGTTTGCAGTCGTATTATCAGTTGTGTCAGTTTCGTGTTGTCATCCTCGGTTATGCGGAGCATGTTATTACATATGTCTCGGTCGTTGTCCTTTACGTTATCGCATAAATTTTTAATCTGTCCGAGGTAATTTTGGAGCTGGCGGTGCCTTATTCCAAACGCCGCTACATCGATTCTGATGGCTAGTTTCCATGCATTTTCCTGTAGTTGCATAGTCCCGATTTTTTCGAAATAAATTCCTGGCTCGTCGCTGAATGATGTCACCTCGTACGGCGGCACCGGTTCGGGTGACATTTCTCTTGCCAGGTGTAACATGATGATTGGTATCCTGTAATAGGAATGCTGTCTTTGACCTTGTTTTATTTTTATTACATTTTTCGCTGATTACGGCTGTTGGTTTTCTATATAATTTAGCGCGTTGCTTTAGTCTGAGACTGTCTCTTTGTCGTGTCTCGTCTTGTGATTTTTTGTTTTAATTATGACTCCTCTCGAACGATTTGTACCCGTTAGGGGTGTCATGACCCCAGAGGAACTCCGGGCTGTTGATGAGGGGGAGGGGACCACCCCTCCTGTGCTTGTAGTGCCTGACTTGTCTGAGGCTTGGAGCCTTGTTCACAATCCCTTCCTTCATCGTGTTGGTTTTCGGGAGTTTTTGTCGTATGAACCCGATCGAGTACCCGATCAAATGACGTTGTTCTTGCTGCTCGTCGAGTTGCGCATGTATTTTTTGACCGGTCAGATGCGTGGTGCTCCCCGGCGGAATTAAGGTAAGTTTTCTTATCATATTATTTTCATATGAAATGTGTGTTTTGCTGACTATGTTCGTTAGTCTCGGGTTGCTCTTTCTTCTTTTTTTTTTTTTTTTTTTTTTTTTTTTCTTTTGCGCGATCTCGCGTCAGTTGCTTGCTAGCTTTGGTCAAGTGATTTTGTTTTTCTTCGTGGCTTATTTCTTATTTTAATTGATTATGCGGTGCTTCCGTTGTGCTCAACATTTCGCGCCGTCGATGTGCGACGCTTGTCACCGTGTGTATTGGGTGGATCTTGCGCCGGCTGCTGTAATAGCGGAACGCGAGTCGACCCAATCTCCTCCCCCCCCGTACGCGGAGGTGGCCCGTCCTGACCCCATGGTGCCTATCTTTCCGTTGCGAGTGACGTTGCACACCGCAACAGGGCGAAGGGACGTGGTCCTGATTCGTCCTCGTCGGGAGTAGTCTTCCAGTAAGTCGTCATTATGTTTGTTATCTCTTGCTTATTTCTACTACTTATTTTTAATGTTCTGTATCGCGTGGGCTTTACTCCTCGATAAATGCTTTTAACCTGTTTGCATGCACGCGTATCGTCTTGCGCTTTATTTTGATTGTAAAATTCACCTCGCTGTGCTTTTCTATGATCACATATGGCCCTATCCATTGTGATTCTAGCTTTTTCGATCTTCCGCGTCGTACAGTTTCGTCGTATAGCAATACCTTGTCTCCTACCTTAAATGTTTCTTCATTGCATTTTTTATCAAATTGTTGTTTTGCTTTTTCTTTTTTTTCTCTGGTATGCTCTCTCGCGACTTGATTCGTGGCGCGGATTCGCTCTCGTAGTTCTTTCGCGTAGTCTTCGTACGCATACGTTAATTTCGGGGGCCTCGTTAGGGCTGTCGGTAGGTTCGCTCGGTGCCCGTAGACGAGTTCGAACGGTGTCAGTCCTGTCGTCGTATGAGGCGTCGTATTGTAAGTAAACATTGCGTAAGGGATCCACTCATCCCAGTCGGTCTGGTCCTCATTTATGTAATGCCTCAAATATTCGGCTAGAGTGCGATGCGATCTTTCCAGCGCTCCGTTACTCTCTGGATGGTATGCTGTTGTCTGTATTTTTTCGATTTTCAGCAACTTGCACATGTTCTTGAATATCTCACTCGTAAAGTTTGTACCTTGGTCCGTGAGAATTTTCTCCGGAATTCCGTGTTCTAATACTATTTTCGTTACGAAAGCTTTTGCCACTGTATTCGCCTCCTGATTTTCTACCGGTACTGCCTTGCTAAATTTCGTAAGATTATCTTGAAACGTGAGGAGATATTTATTTCCATTATTCGTAACCGTTAACGGGCCTACTATATCGAGCGCGCATTTCTCGAATGGTCGCTCGGGCGTGTCTGTAATGATCAATGGCATTCTCGTTTTTCTGCTTAATTTATTTCTTTGGCAATATTCGCATTTGCTTATATAGTCTTCTACATCCGCCGTAATTCCGCGCCAGTCGTGCTGTAATCGGATACGGTTTATCAGGTGTATGCATAAGTTTTTTCCGGTTTTTTGGTAAAAAAAAATAAAAACACGTAATTTTCAAGGGAAATTAATTTTTTTTTATTTAAAATATGATACACAATACCGCTCTGGTCCCACCAGACACAGAGCATGGTCTTCTTGCCGAAGCGATTTGGCCTTGGTGTTGAAGGAGCGGCTTCGCCAGGTGAAAGCCACGATTTTTTCCGCTTCGGGTTTTCAAAATAAATCCATTTTTCGTCACCCGTCACAATTTGATACAAAAATGATTTCCTTTCGTGGCGTTGAAGCAGCATTTCACAAGTGACTTTGCGATTTTCCATTTGACGTTCATTCAAATCGTGTGGGAGCCATTTACCGATTTTATTGATCTTCCCCATTGCTCGTAAACGTCTGCTGATTGTTTCTTGTGACACATGTAATGCTTCTGCTAATTGCTGTTGAGTTTGAGTTGGGTCAACATCCAATAACTCCTGCAATTGCTCGTCTTCGCATTTTTGTGGTCTACCAGAGCGCTCACTGTCTTTCAAATTGAAATTACCACTTTTAAATTGTCGAAACCATGTCTCACATGTTCTAATCGATAGAACGTGTTCACCATATGTTTCTACCAGCAAACGATGACTTTCAACAGCCTTTTTTTTTGTATTAAATAAGAAAAGCAATGCGTGCCGCAAATGTTCTTTTTCAGGCACAAAACTCGACATGATCACTGAACGATAAAACAAACACGCTAGTTTTTGGCGGATCCAACTTGTGTGTGTTTGTGTGTGTAAATGTTAGACGAACAAAATGACGTATATTTCAAATTAATGCGCTGCGTACTTTTCGCTGGCGCCATCTCTTAGTTAAACCGGAAACTACTTATGCATACACCTGATAATGTTCGCGTGACTCCCTGGTGCCCCCCCGTAGGTGAGTCATGATACTCGTACAGCAGTTGCCGTTTTCCTTCCTCCGAGTATTTTCTCGGGGTTTCGTCGTCCTGTTGCGTTACATTTACCGCTGATGCCTCTGCTATCGGATTTCGGCTTAGTGCATCGGCATTTACGTTGTTTTTTCCCGCTTTATGCACAATCTCATAATCGTATTCCTCCAGTTTAAGTCTCCATCTTATTAGTCTGGAGCCGGGGTCGTTTACGTTGAATAACCAGATCAATGGCTTGTGATCGGTTATGATTTTGAATCTAACGCCATATAAATAGGGACGGAAATGCTTCACCGCCCACACGATGGCTAATAACTCCTTTTCTGTGGTGTTATAATTTTGCTCAGCCTTGCATAATACTCGGCTGGCGTATGCGATCGGTCGGTCTTGGCCTACTGTCCCTTGTGAGAGCACGGCTCCGATGGCGTAATCTGACGCGTCGGTAGTCACTAAGAACTCTTTACTGAAGTCCGGGTGTCGTTAATTCAACACCGGTGCTGTCGTTAATTTCTCTTTCAATATATCGAACGCGTTCTGCTGTTCGATCGTCCAGTTAAACTTTTCTCCTTTCTTCGTGAGCTTTGTTAATGGCTTGGCTATTTTTGAAAAGTTTTCAATAAATTTCCTGTAGTATCCGGCTAGCCCGATGAAAGATTGTATATCTTTCACTTTTCTTGGCGTTGGAAATTCTTTTACCGCCTGTAGTTTGGACGGGTCAGGTGATATTCCCCCTTCGGAAATCACGTGGCCCAAATAGACGACTTCTTTTCGTAGAAATGCGCATTTGTTTGGCTGTAGCTTTAGGTTAAATTTTCGCAGTCTTTCTAATACCGCGATTAATCGGTTAAGATGCTCTCTTAGCGATGCTCCGTAGATCACGATGTCGTCGATATATGCGAAGCATTTCAAACCTAACAGGCCGGCTAGTACTGCGTACATCAGCCGTTGAAATGCTGCTGGCGCGTTTTTCAGTCCGAACGGCATTCGATTGAATTCGAAATGTCCGTCCGGAGTGGAGAATGCCGTTTTGCATTTATGGCCCTCTTGCATCGGGATTTGATGGTATCCCGATGCTAGATCTAACACCGTGAAATATTTCGCGTTTCCTAGTTGGTCGAGTATGTCGGTAATCTGCGGCATGGGGAAAGACTCTCCCATGGTTAGGTCGTTCATTTTCCGGAAGTCAATCACGACTCGGAATCTTATTATGCCAGACGCGTCCGGTTTCTTGGCGACAACTATTATCGGCGCGTTCCACTGGCTTGTGCTAGGGCGGATTATTCCGTCGTCTAGCATTTTTCGTATCTGCTTTCTCACTTCGGCTTTATGTTTCTCTGGTAGCCGATATGGTTTCACATTTACCGGCGCGCTATCGGGTCGCGTATTTACCTCATGTTCAATGGCTGTGGTTGTGCTCAGTTTATCTCCATCTAGATAAAATACATCGCAGTATTCATCGCAGATTTTCTCTACTTCTTTTCGCTCTTCGGCGTTTAGATGCTCGGTTTGTATTTGCTCGCGCAGTTTCTTTTGTCGCTCTGTGACAGTCTGTTCTTCATTCGCTTGTAACGTGAGTATGCTTGCGGTGTCGTCCGCCGGCAGGTCTTCTAACGTTACGTGTGGAGTGAGGATCTCCACTGGTTTGTCCGTCACGTTCAGTATGCTGACCGGACAAGTAAATTCGATTGGCTTTACAAGGCAATGCCCGATAAAGATTCCCGGGGCAGGTTCGCCGCTTTTCACTATGCCTACTCGGTTATGATTTGTCACGGCTTCTACAATGGTCTCACTGCGGGGAGGTAGTGTTACCTTTCGGTACGGCCGAAGTTTGAAGATGGCTTTTCCTATTCTCAGTTGCTTTGATGTATTAGAAATATCAGCTCTATGTTTCGTTAGGAAATCGTTTCCCAATATTCCTTCGTATTCGATGGGAAACTCGTCCTTTACTACGTACATTGTGTGGCGTATTTTCCTTTTCCCGAGATCTATTGTCGCTTTTATTTTTCCTAGCGTGTGTATCTGGTGTCCCGTTACGCCGATTAGTGCTAGTTTTTCCTCTCGCACCATTGTTTCCCCTTTTAGGTTGCCGACCTTGATTAAGGTTAGGGTTGCTCCGGAATCTAATAAGAGATTCAGTTCTCCTCTTTCCGCCTCCTGTACAGGCAGTGTTATAATGTCCAGCGGGCCCGGCTTGTGCTTCTCCGTTATCTGAGACACCCGATATGTCTCAGCGGCGCGTGCCTTATTTTTTCTCGGCTTCTCCTCCTCTTCGCTACTACTGCTGGAGGATGCGTCCTCGCTAGATGTGTTCGATTTGGTCCTTCTTACTGTGCTTACGGGTGCTTTCTTAGCAGTTTCCGGCCTTGATCGGCGCGGTCGCTCAGGCTTTGGTCGCCCGTTTAACGACCAGCACTCGTCTCTCTGGTGCCCTGCTTTCTTACAATAGGTGCACTCGATTGTGTTTATGCCACCGGGCTTGTCCGCTCTCGGCAGCGCGAATTTACTTGCCTGCCGGCTTGTACGGCAATCTCGCCCGTAATGGCCGGTCTTGCCACATTTGTGGCATTGCACGGTCGCGTTTCCCGCATTTCGCGCGTTTCCCCCGTTAAATTTATTCCTGTTCGCCGCTTGCCCGTTCCGCGGGGAGGGGCCTCTAACTTTTTCTTCGGCGCTGGCACCGGTTATTGCCTCTTGTAGGCTTTGATATCGTTGTGCTCGGACCAGCATCTTAATATCATCATGCAGCCCGATCTGGAAGTTATGCAACGCTTGCATTTTTATACTTTCCAGTATCGCCTTTTGCTGCTCTTGCGAGTGTCCTTGGCCTTCTTCCATGGCCTCGTACAGTTCTCTCGCGAGTTTCTCGACTCGACGCCCGAATTCCTGCGCTGGCTCTCCCGGTTCCTGTTTCAGGGAGTTGAATTCCAGCTGCAGGTGGGTCATACCGCGCTTTCCTAGATATTCTGTTTCGAGCTCTCGTTTCAGTTGTTCGAAATCGCGAATATCGCGCGTGTCGAAGTCGGTCATGGCCTTGCCTTTAAATTTCGTGCAGAGTATTGCCTCTAGGGGAGCATGGTTTCGTCCGCGGGCTGTATGTTTTTCATTGCGTAATTACTCGCGCTGATAAATTCGCGGACGCGCTCTCTCGATTCTCCGTTTAGCTCGGGAATCATGTTTCGGGCCTCTTTCAGGCTGAGGAACCCGATATTGTGCCCTGGCTGGTTACGGACGTCGCTATTCGTCCGCCCATACGTCACGTCTAGTGGCCCCTGGCTGCGTACGCGGCGCCCTACTTCGGCGGGGCGATCATAAGTACCGGATTCTATCCGACTCATTCGGCCCTGTAATTCGCGGATCGCGCGGAGCATCTCGACGGAGCGGTCGAATTCTGCAGTCTCCGCGCGGTCCATGCGCGCCTGCATGTCGCGCATTAGGTTTATGACATCGTTGAGCACGGCGTCTCGGGCGTCTGAGCCCGCTTGTGCCGGCTCGGGGGTTCGGCGTTGGCCCGTTTCGTGCGGGTGCTGGGCTTCCTGTCCCAGCCGATTTATCTCCTCGCTTATCTGAGCGGGCGTTATATCCACGCGCGGGGAAATGCCCGTTGCAGCTCGTTGCTGGCTCATTTTATTTGCTCGCGGTGTATGGTCTTCTTCCGCGGGGTCGAATATGTCGCTATCGTACGACGTTAGGGAGAAATCTCCTCTCCCTTCGTTCTCGCCTTGAGAATCGGCCGAGGTGTCTGATCGTGCGTCGCCGTCGGTCGGGGGCAGTTGGCGTGCGTCACGGTCGTGGTTTTCGCGTGTATTCTCGTCGCCGCTGTCGTTATCTAGGCTAGTTCGCGGGGTGCAAAGACTCGCGTCCAAAAATGCGAATTCGCGCTCTAACACGACGTTCGGATGTAGGTCGAGCACTGGCGTATTGTCGTCAGCTGATTGCGCGTCTAAGTTCCTGCGTACGCTATTTAACGCGTTGCGGTTCGTGTGTCGTGTGGCCCGGCGGGGGCTCTGACGGCTGTGTTCAATTGCTTGCTACGCGCGCTCGCTAAGCACGAATGACGCGTTGCTGACAGGGGTTTGTCGGGACTGGTCGTCCGACATTTATCGTTCTAACACAGGTGACTCCTGAAATCGCGAAGGCTTTTTCGGCGCTTCCGTTCGGGACTCGCTTTCGCGATTGAGACGCTCGTAATTTACAATTTGGTTCGCGGCGCGTGCCGTAATCGGCTTACAAAGAGAGTCGGACTTACAGTGCCGTCGCGTAGCGCATGGTGTCTGCTTTCTGCAACGTCAATGTCCGGCAGGGCCGCCTCGCTGCTTCGGGTCGCCTCTGCTTTGCTGCGTCTCTGCTGCGCTGTTTCGCCGGCTTGGTGCGTCCCTGAGTCGCTGCTTCGCTGCCTCGGCTGGCGAATCGGTGCGGTAGGTCGGGGCCTCTCCGGTGTCGTTGATAACACGCGGGGCTGCTACCGTTGTTTCACTCACTCGGGATCTGGCTGGCTTTTCCTCTCCCGGATATTTACCGCCGTCTAATGATCCGTTCCCGTATTGCAGGCGTGATCTGACAGGATGTCCTCTCTTCCGGTTGGCAGATCCCACCGCTGCCACCAATTGTTGTGCCGTGCCTTGGGGATCAGGGTCGGCACTGAGTTCTTCTGGATCCGCCGGGAGGTTGAGAGAATCAATTGACAGAGTCTTGTTGTAACAACGTTTAATAAAGTATAACTTGACAGAATACAGATGTCTTCTTAACTACACTGCCCTGACTTGCGGGCGCTCAGTATATTAGTTACGTCGGTCGTGCGCGATTAGTCTTATGTTCCAGACTGCCCGCCGCTTCTCGGAAGGGCGGGCTTTTATCACTCGCGTATTTGCTTCCGCGCTGCTGACTTAGCTGTCAGCGCTTTTGCTTCCGGGTGAGTGACCGGGGTGCCACTTGCAACACCCGGGATGCCAGCTCGGGTGGGTTTGGCAATATTCGGAAGAAGCGCTGACAGCTAGATGTCGAAATAATGACACGGCGACTTCCGCCTCACAACAATGTCTTCGCGGCAAAAATAAAAAAACAAAGATTCAGAAGTTGCTGCTCTACAGTCTGTACTCCCGAAAGTGATCACGAATTCCCTTTCTAGATCTATTAGTTGGGGACGTACTCAGAAAACCAAAATAGCTTTCAACAAGAGTAAAACGTATGAGGCTATACAAGGTGAATAATTTAATTGTTGAAAATGTGTTGACTAAATTATATTTGTAATTGTTTATTCTACATTAACTAATTATTCTTTATAATCTTTTAAATTAATTGTTAAAATGGATTCTGTAATTTAATTTTTCTTTAAATCAATTAAAAATTGTTATCATTTTTCTTCTGCATCAATTTGGATTAATTTCTTTATGATGATTCTTTATAATATATGAACTAATATTATATATATATATAAACCGCATTAACCGCATAAACTAATATTTAAACTATTATACAATGTATAAATTATATATATATATATATATATATATATATATATATATATATAACATCATAACGCACATATAACATCGTGTTATTTTTACATTAATAGGAAAATTATTACACATTAACTCAATAAGCGTTAAACTTGCATACATTAGTGAATCTCGCGTTTTATGTAAAATTTTGTAAAAAACCGGTAACCTAACCTATGTTTACGCGAGCGTTACTTCTGTAGTAACTTATGATACGATAATTCCTCCGCGTAAACGAGAGATTTTATAGTAACTACGATGCTATCGTATAAGTTACTACAGAAGTAATACTCACATAAACGTAAACTACTGTAATTCCTGTCACATGTACTTAGTCGCGTATAAAAGAGTCACGGTGCGGTCTCGCTTCGCGTGTACTTGGCGCGAGACACTACCGTATCTCTTGATATATTATATATTATAGGATAATTACATGTAATAAAACAATTACCTTGAATCGCGTACGCGACAAAGAGTCACGTACTACGTTTACGCGAGCGTTACTTCTGTATGTAGTAACTTACGATAATTCACTCGTTTACGCGGAGTAAATTATCGTAAGTTATATACAAAATCCCGTTTACACGAAGGACAATCCCGTTCACGCGAACGAATTATCGTAAGTTACTACAGAAGTAACGCTCGCGTAAACGTAGTAACGGTCGGTCTCGCTCCACGCGTACTTGGCACGAGACACTACCGTGTCTCTTGATAGGTTAAGACTGACTGTGACAGCGCGCTGAACGCACTGTCTGCACTGTGCGCAGCACACACCCCTGCTTAAAAAGGCATATAGAAAACGATTAAATATCATAAGTATTCGCGAAAAATTGTATCGTAATCTATCTGGCCTATGTGATGGCAGTTTTCTTCTCCAAAGAGCATTTATCGTAATGAATATAATTCTATTGTAGATATTCCTTATGTCAACAAAACAATAGAAGACGTATCATATGGTATAATAACTTTCACCATTTATTATTTTTAATCCTACGAACACGAGAATAATTAAATACAAACTTAATATCATTTAACGATACATTTAACATATTCTACGAATGCTAACGTTTCTATACCACAGCCATTTAATAATATTCAATAATATTCTATCAGAATACGGTCTAACTGTGATAATGATAACTACGTAAATCAATCCGAAATTCACGATAAGATCTATCGTTTCTTGTGTGAGTATTATCACAGAGGTTTTGTAGTTTCTATTCAGATCCTCGCTTTCGCGGAGCAATCATTATCTATGAAATCTATCCGCAGAGATTTTATACTCTTTTATCTGGATAATAATAAATTAGCTTTATAATAAATTACTGCATTATTTTTTATAACATTCTATCAGAAGACTCAGAAACATAGATATTCATGTGAATCAATTTGATCGTCACAATAAAGTATATCATGCTTTATGTTAATTCTATCGTATACATGTTCTATATCCTATTGTGTTTCCTGCACTCGCGTAGTTATCATATTATATACGAGTCGACCTACAGAGGTTCTATCGTTTTCTACTCGGACAATGCTACGCTGGTTTCTATAACGTGTGACGTGACAATTGTCGCGTCCCCGGCCCGGATAGTAGCTCGGCCGAGGGAGACGCCAGGGGTGGTACCTCCGCCCGGGGCGGGCGGAGCGCGAGCGTTAGAACTAGGTTAACGAAATTGCGAGACTTACAGGTGCGGAGCAGATGGCCGAAAGGATTATTGTACCGACGTAAAGTCGCAACGAGGGAGTCTGGGAGCGACTAGCTGGGGGCGTAATGAGGACGGACGGCCGACGGACGGGTCACGCTGGGGCCCATAGCCGGTGCCGCGTAACGCCTGTCAGGGAGGACGCTGGCCCGCCACACGGAATGACGACCCGCACACGGAGGAACCGGAGAGGGGGACGCCCCGCCGAAGGTCCCCGTCGAAGGGTCATCCACCCCCGGAGTATGCCACCGGTCGACGAGCCAGGGCCTGGCCAGCCCGGCCGTCGAGCAACCGATCCCGGAGTCGCGGCCTGGACCGCCGGACCCGGCGCCATTTTAGGCACTACCGCAAGCGGGTGGAGGCAGGCGCGAGGGCGCCTTAGTTAGGCGCAGCGTCGAGTAGGGCGCAGCACTCGCCAAGAGAGACAGGGCGTACGGTACCGGCGCGCAGGGGCGCCACCGCGGGCCCAGCGTGATCCCACCGAACCAGAGGGCCGTCACTGTCGAGCGAGCTGTCGTAGAGTGAGGTGCCACCCCCATTCCCGTGCGACGAAGACCCTTTGGCAGCCGGAACGAGAGGATAAATTGTAAGGCCACTGCCCAAGCACCGCAAGTAAGGTCGTCGTTATACCGAGGTCCTCCCGGGGGTCGCGTTGTGCCGCGAAAGTATGTATTTCGCCTAGAGCATCCCGAAAGAAATACCGCGGGAGGACCCGACCGGAAAGTGCGGAATTGCCCGTCTCGGGAGTTCGAGTGCGCGGCCGCCGACAGTCAAATCGTTTAATGGTTGTAGCGTGAGAATAATTGTCGTATCGTCGAGGTAATCATGTAATGGTCGTCTCGTGAGAATAAGTGCCGTAGTGTTGAGATGTCGGGATACGTCTAAGCGCCGGGTGCGGCGATTCGATTCGGATTATTGCGGACGGCGAGATGCGTCTCGCGTAATTACGGGGTTGGACGAGGTGTTATTCGCGCGGGCCGGACACCGTATCGGCGTGGGCCCACACGGGCTTCACGGGATCGCGTCGTGGCGTGCGGGACATCTTCGCGTTTCGTGTGGCGGACCTCGCGAGATCTCACGCGGATAGCTAAGGTCAATCGCGGGGTCGTTTCGGGACTCGCGGAATCGGAGAGATTCGCGGTCATTTCGGGACTCGCGGAATCGGAGAGATTCGCGGTCATTATCGTATTGTCGTATTGCGAGTTGTTCACATCTGTGTCGCGTTGAGTCGCGAGTAAGACGTTCGAGATCGTTATCGTTGCGAGCCGTTAACGGCTACTTTGTATTTGTAATCGTGTATAGCTAATTCGCGTCTGGAAGTAATTGAATGTTGTCGGTGCCGCGAGACTCGGGGTGGGATTCACCCCGCGCGTGGCGTGACGAGTTACGCCGTCTTTGCAACCGAAATGTTCTCTTATGTTTACCACTTGTTATTAAATATCATTCTTGTTATAATCTTGGTGTGCTAATTGCGCTACGCTCCCTCTCCTCCTATATCGGACTCACGCCTGAGGTGATCAAGAATCCGGATTTCGTGTATCGTGGTGCGAGGAATCGCACCTGGCGCCCATATTCAGATTTGCGGGAAGTATTCAGTCGAGCTACCATCAGCGGTGAATAAATAGAGCCCTTCGGGAACGTTGGTCCTTTGATATAAAAATGACGGCGCGCTCCTTCTCGGTCGGCGAGACCGAAAGGACATCGTCGTCGTCATAAACGGTTTTCGGAACGATTACCTATTACATTCGATGAGAGCACAGTTGAACAATTGGTACCTATGTAAACGAATTACAACTTCACGATAAAGTCTATCGTTCCCTATATGAGACTTATTATACACATCTACTATATTCTATTTTACTATATTTATATACGAGTCGACCTGCAGAGGTTCTATCGTTTTCTATTCAGAAAATGCTACCATGATTTCTTTAACGGTTTTCAGAACGATTACCTATTACATTCGATGAGAGCACAGTTGAACCTTGGTACCTATGTAAACGAATCACAACTTCACGATAAAGTTTATCATTCCCTCTATGAGATTTATCATATACATCTCCTATATTCTATTATCCTATATTTATATACGAGTCGACCTACAGAGATTCTATCGTTTTCTACCCGGACAATGCTACGATAATAGTTTCTACTATATAAAGGTTTCCAGAACGATTGCCTATTACATTCGATGAAAGCACAGTTGAACAATGGCACCTATGTGAACGAATCTCAACTTCACGATAAAGTCTATCATTCCCTATATTTACCATGCACTTTTTCTATATTCTATGTGTTCTTAGAGGTAGTATTTTTATATGTTATCGCATTAGGAATAAGTACCATTCTTAAGATGTTATGCTTTTTCAATAACTTTACTCTTATTTTTATGTTACCAAAAGCACATACTATAATGTTCGAAAAAAAAATTTGTCTTGTTAGTAATCTGCGAAATTTGTTTTTTAGTTTTTTCATATATTTTATATCTTCGTAAGATGCGATTTTCTCGTGTAAAGTGTCTAGGTGAAACAAATCGTAGCAAAATGTTCAAAAATGCGTTTCAAAAAGGTAAGACAGATTTAAAAATCTATTTTTGAAACACTATCTTTATTTTTTTAAATGCATTTTTGGAAACTTTTGCGATTTTTTTATCGATATACTTCTTCGATTTACTTATTTTTACAAGATGGGAGAAAATCGGAAGCATTCTCGAATTTATGGTATTATTTATTGGATTTCAACAGCATTTGGAAGAGTACAGACATATACATTATCGATGACATCTACGTAAACTATTTTACATTTAATACTGTTTAGAGGTACAACCTTTAAGTTTCGTTGTGAATTCCTATTATTTTGCACGCGCATAATATGACTGAAGTTAAATATCGGCTGTACGCTATATTCATTGACTGTTATGTAACATTCATCTTTGAAATAGGATGAAATTCGATATTTCAACTATAGTAGACGATTGAAGTTGAACGACAGTATCATTACTTCTTTTGGGCCGTTCATACATTGTGCTGTGAAAAATTGTACTTTTGTATATACATCTGTTATATATTCAAACGATATCTTGATCATTTTCGAAACCAAGTGTTTCTTTCACCAAACTTTTAATGTCTTCAAAACCTGTTATTTCTCCTATTAGAACAGCACCGCATACAGTGATTGTATTTTGCATTACTAATTATCGGGGGTTAAATAAGCCTTGGCAATAAATGGTGCATGTGTCCGTCTTGTTTTCATTTATTACCGCATTTTTTAATCTACTTCTTTGCAATGTTTTAGTTGCAATTTGGTGGAGTACTCCATTGGGGCCACTGACATTTTGCTTTAAATGAAAATTGTCATTTTCATATGGAAATGTCGACGTTGCCCACAATGGACCACTCATCCGAACGCTGTCAACTACATGTAATAAAGAGTGCATGTTGAAAGTCATAACGCTTTTACCATATAAGATCTCACTTTCGCCAACAAATTGTATTAAATCATTTTCACATTGTTCGAAATTTTCCTCTGAAATATTTTGAGAAAGTAGAATATAAACACTTCGTACTAAACGTGTAAACGAAGCTAAGGCTTTATCATTTAGGATTTCTGTAAGACATGGCACACTATAAAATAAAAGCCAAGACCGCCATTCACTTGCTTTCAGTTTGCCTTCATTAAATGATCTTGGCAATCTATGTATTTCTTATGGAGGCTTTATATTTAATAATCTTTTATCAACATTTTTTTCGCGACAAATAAAACGGAGAACTGGGACAGCTCCACTCAGTCCACAGTTGGCGAACAACTCCTCCTAATATACAATGCAGGTCTACAGGAAATCCCCATACGCAATCGAAATGTTTAAATGTTGTCAAAATAGAAGCGCCTTTAACGCCATTAATCGGCCTTTGCATACGCTTAGCTTCGTTTATATCTTTGAGATAATTTTTATGGCTCCGCAATGACTCACTTTCTGTGAAAGGATATCGCATAGAACCATGTGCGTAGACACCTTTATCGTATCACCAGCTACATACATAGTAACCATTAAACTGAATTCGATTTTGAATTATAGGGCGTGCGACCGAATCAACTGATGCACTCAATGGCCGTAAAACGAATTTAATCTTTTCATTGTTGCTATTTAATATGGTGATACCATCGTTCATTAATTTTTCCATTTGTTGAATGAAAAACTTGAGATATAAATTCATAAACTTTGGTTTCGGTTCAGATTTGGAAACCCACAAACCTGCTAATATTAAAGTTTCGAATCTACATTTAGGTGGTATCTCGTTTATTATTAATGATAAAGGCCAAATGCTGTTTTTGCTACTTTTAAATATAGGAAAACCGTCGGTATTGAAGTTAAAAGTTAACACTTTACATCCTTGATTTTGTGCGATATTCTTATACAAAAGACTGTCATATACATCTGACATACTTGTTTTCTGTAACGTACGTAGTATTTGTGCCAATTTATTCATTAAAATATTTTTTAAATTAAATACCGGCTGTAGTCGTAATTTTTGAATGTTATTTTTTAAAGTCCTACATATCTGGCAACATATTTGCAATGTATAAAAAATTTTTACAAAATTTTTCTTAAAATAGTTCCGTAGTAATCACAAATGTTTCACAAATTTTCTCTTATTAATTATAAAATCTTTCAGGAAATAATTTTAAAATATTTTTCCGTTTTACAGATATTTTAAGAACTACAAATTTAGGATTTACAAATATTTTAGAAAGAAGTTTATTTTAGGTGATTTGGGAAGCACGCAGAGATCGTACTTGAATATTTTTTTCTTAGACACTTTTAATTAATTCGCACACACGTTTGTTCAGGCAGTAATGGAACGGTAACACATTTCGCATAGAAAACGATAGAATTACATTAAAGGCTTAATAGAAAACGATAGAATAAGCATACTGTCTAATTGATCACATTTAATCAGTGAATATCCGTAATGGAACAGAAACCTATTTTGTATAGAGCACGATAGGATTATGTTGATGGTTCGATAGAAAAATATAGAACAAGCATTAGGTAGTGTTTGATTCGCATATACGTTCGAGCAGCGAGTATCAGTAATGGAAAGAAAAGATATTTCACATAGAGAACGATAGGATTACTTTTGAAGACTATAAGATAGAAAAAGATAGTGTGGACATAGAGTAGTGTCTGATTCGCATATAAATTCGTGCTATGAGTAACCATAATGGAACAAACACCCATTTCGCATAGAGAACGATAGGATGTTAACGGATCGATAGAAAACGATAGAACAAGCATTAGGTAGTGCCTGATTGATTCGCATACACGTTCGAACAGCGAGTATCAGTAATGGAAAGAAAAGATATTTCACATAGAGAACGATAGGATTACTTTTGAAGACTATAAGATAGAAAAAGATAGTGTGGACATAGAGTAGTGTCTGATTCGCATATAAATTCGAGCTGTGAGTAACCGTAATGGAACAAACACCCATTTCGCATAGAGAACGATAGGATGTTAACGGCTCGATAGAAAACGATAGAATAAGCATAGGGTAGTGTCTGATTGATTCGCATACACGTTCGATCAGCGAGTATCCGTAATGGAAATGAAAGATATTTCACATAGAGAACGATAGGATTTTGTTGAAGACTGGATAGAAAACTATAGTGGGGGCATAGGGTAGTGTCTGACTGATTCGCATACACGTTCGATCACGAGTATCCGTAATGGAAATGAAAGATATTTCACATAGAGAACGATAGGATTGTGTTGAAGGCTCAATAGAAAACGATAAAATAAGCATAGAGTAGTCTCTGATTGATTCGCATACACGTTCGATCAGCGAGTATCCGTAATGGAAATGAAAGATATTTCACATAGAGAACGATAGGATTACTTTTGGAAACTAGATAGAAAACGATAGTATAGGCATAGGGTAATATCTGATTGATGCTCATACACGTTCATTCAGTGAATATCCGTATTTAAACAAAAAGAAATTTCATATAAAGAACAATAATATCCGAAACATTGTCATAGGAAACGATATGTTCTTATTCGTGACATTTTCATAACATTCGATACACAATGCTTCGTAAAACGCTGTTTGGTTTTGTAAGCGGCAGATTGTGACGGCTAAAATGTCAAGTAAGAATGCTAAGTTATCGACGCGGTGATTATAGGAATTAGGATAGTCGGCGCTAGCAGCGAATGCGAGAGAAGCATGATTTCGGAGTTTGAAGCGGGAGTCGCAAAGTAGCCAGCAAGAGAATAAGACGTATTAGTATTAGTGAGTAGGAGAGTATGGAAGTAGCCAGCGTGAAAATGGCACGTAGTTTTGGAAGCGAAGATGGTATTTGATTTTGACGACAAAGAGAATTGTGGAGCTGTGAATATTTATTGGAACTGTGTATAATTATAGAAACTGAGTATTTATTTGAGTATTTTAGGAGTATTTGAAATTGTGAATTGATTGAAGACGAAGATCACCGAGAATTTGTAATTGACATTTTGGTTTTAAATATATATATATTTCTATCCTGACGATCTAGCTGTTTTATACCAAACGTTTACAGTTTTTATTTTCAAGGTATGTGGAATATATCAAAAAGTCTACATTAATCTTCCATCGGTAATATATTAAGTCACTTGTGAAAAGCACGGACCAAAAACACGATTAGTTTTAATAGAATTTTTTTTTATTGTTTTCTATATGCCTTTTTAAGCAGGGATACGTATATTATAAATACATTAAAAGCGATATTAGCGCCGCAGTGTCAAAAATGGGAAAGTGACACACCAGCCGCCATTTTTGTCCGACGACGACGACGTGGACGTTTCTTAAATAAAAATGTTCCACATTTGGACTTTGCATCGTAATATCTCCGCTCGTAGGGCACGTAAGGGAAAAATAAAAACACGTACCCCCCCCCCCCCTCCAAATCGACACCAAGCTATCGATCAAGCCTACTTAGAACTTGATCCGTTCACTCGTTATTGAGATATTAAAATCTCGGGTACTCGCAACTTGTGCGTTCGCGTAAAGGAGTCACGGTGCGTCTCGCTCCGCGCGTACTTGGCGCGAGACACTACCGTGTCTCTTGATTTTTCTTTACTGTGGTATTAGAAGAGGGTATTAAAAACATATCACATATTGTGGGGTAGGATGTCAGACGAAGGTGCGTAGAGGTTCCCACAATAACGATAGTTCGGTTAAAATCTCGCTCTATTTATTCATGCTCTATTTACAATATAATTATGAATTTAATAATTCTCTGATGTGTACGAATACGTGGACGTGCGTGATTGTGTAGGAGATTAATATGTAGTGTTAATGTGGTGTGTTGCGTATTGTTCGTCCCGAACAATCAGATTCGAGGCCGAGATCGGGGAGGAGCCTTGAAGACGAGATCTGTCTGCGTCGCCACAGATATCCTAGAGTGCTCGGATTAGGTAGGAGCCGGATGCGTGGTACTGGGGTCGGCCGGGTCGATGAGGTGTAGCTTCCACGGGAGGAAAGTCTCCACCTTGGAGATCAGGAACGGACCCTCCGTCTTGGCCCCAGGTACAGGAATCGGAGTCGGGATCGGACTTGGAAAAGGCAGCGCCTTGGTCTCCACCGGACTCGGTGTTGTCCGACGAGCTGGGTCGTAACGACCCAGGAAACCTTTCCGCGGCAAGGTGTCTGTCGACTCTTACCACAAGAAGTTAATGCCCTGCGAAGCAGGTATAAACGGAGGCCCTGGAGGAAGAGCACACTCCGTATCAAAAGATGGTTATGTCAGGGGCTCTGGTAGTAGTGAGCACGCCCTGACTGGTGAGCATGAACGCTGGAAAAGCCCCGCTGAGCTGCCCTAGATATAGGGGTCGATGTCGAATCTTCCTTATGAGCGAGGGTACCAGCGATGCGCCGCGTAGCGGGCGCGCGCCGAACTCTCTCGCCGCGCGAGCCCATGCTCCGCGCCGCGCGCCTCCCGTCGTACAGTCCGTGTTACTTGTCGCGCGTTCGTGGCGGACAGCTGACTGCCACACATGTATTCATTCAGTGAAATACATATGAAACAAATTTATTAAATACATATGTTAAATATACATGCATTATATAACATAAATATATGTATATGACATACGCAGTATACATTAATATATACATACAAAACTACATACATACTTATTCTTTCTTTTTTGCACGTTGTTTTTTGCACATCATATTTGTTATAAAAGAATATACTAGTATTAGAGACTGGAAAATTGAAATTGAAATTATATATTATATGCGAAGAAAAAAGTCGCCTATGTCTTGTCCTTTTCTAAAAAAGGCATGGATAGTTTATTGTTGCCTCTTTTCCGCGATGCCGATTGGTTCTCTCACTGCGCTTACTTCATTTGCAACTGTCATCATATATTTTGACAGTTGTGTGTAATGTTCATCATATATTTTGACAGTTGTGTGTACGGTCTTGTAATGTTAAAGCTAAATAGCGCGCGCGTAGCGCGCGTCTGTAGTGTCTAGTATAACAAAAAGCGTGAAGAGTGATTCTGAAAAGTAAACAGTTAATACAAACAAAAGCGATACGCCTTTATTGCACATAGACTATTAATTAAAGTAAAAGTAAAAAAAAAGTTAGCATTTTCTGCACCAAATGTACAGAGGACAAACTAAAAAAGGCACTAATCTTATTCTTATATAGTATAACGTTTAAAAATAGAAAAAATTGTTTGCATTTATACCACACGCTGAGCACTGGTGCTAAACCAACGTTTCACGTAATCTTCAGGCTTCTTTAAGTCGACTGTTTTACCAAATTTCTGCAGAATAGCAGCTGTAAGGAAACATATATATCACTATTCAACAAACTTGTCTCTTTTGAAATACAACGATAAAGTGTTATTCAAGGAGGTACACCACAGCTAAAGATATTAAAATATCTGTTTTACACAATTAAGAATTTTTAATTGATTATATACTGGCAATGATTATAATCGTGGCTGCGATTATAATCGTCGTGACAAATCGTCACCGCGTTTCGACCAAGGATTCTGGTCATTTTAAATTGATGTAATTTCGATGCTTATAATATAAGCGTCTTAATTAAATAATTAAATTCATTGCGAAAAATACTACCTCAGCCAGGGTTCGAACCAGGAACCTCCCTCATTCCGTGCGGGTGTTGTACCAATTCGACCACTGAGGCATGTGATAATATTTATCGCAACAACAATGTATTAAGATGACAAACAATATAAGATGGAACACCGATTTCAGTCAAAGGTGTACATTCAAACCGAATAAGTAACATTTGCTTCGCCAGAGAATACATATATGTTTTATTTTGTTGTTATAAACACACAGTTTTTCACTTGTATTAACAATATAGAAAAGTGGTGACCATCCTCTACTTAATTTTTATAATATTTTATAATATTCATCATAAAGAAATTAATCCAAATTGATGCAGAAAAAAATGATAACAATTTTTAATTGATTTAAAGAAAAATTAAATTACAGAATCCATTTTAATAATTAATTTAAAAGATTATAAAGAATAATTAGTTAATGTAGAATAAACAATTACAAATAATTTAGTCAACACATTTTCAACAATTAAATTATTCACCTTGTATAGCCTCATACGTTTTACTCTTGTTGAAAGCTATTTTGGTTTTCTGAGTACGTCCCCAACTAATAGATCTAGAAAGGAAATTCGTGATCACTTTCGGGAGTACAGACTGTAGAGCAGCAACTTCTGCATCTTTGTTTTCATTTTTGCCGCGAAGACATCTACCTGTACAATTATAATTTCATAAATAAAATAACATTATAAATATTATTTTAATCTTGTTGGTACAGTAACAGGGCGCAGACGGAAAAACATAATTTTGGGCAACTAAAAATCAAGTAGACTGCTGAGATATATTTACCATGTATGTAAATGCATCGTCATCTGCGAGAATTTCTTCCAGTTTTTCCCACTCCTCTTCTGTGCGTAAAGGAAATTCCGTGTCGCTTCAATTTTATTTCTTCTGGAAAAAGTGTTGGATAAAACAATCACACAGAAGTATGGCGTTAGGGTCGCGATCTTACCGACCGGATTCGGCGATAATGTCACTAAATTATTTTTGTCTATGGCCGGGATTTTGCATTCGGAGAGTCGAGTTTTCTTTCTATAATTCTTACTTAAGTTCAGTTCTGTCTCTGCCGGCTCACGTGCAAGTTCGTTACGCAATAAACAAAAGAGTGTTAACCAAAGTAATACAGGCAATAGATTGTGTTAACCTGCCCTATTTTCAGCACGACTACATAACGCGAAGGACCAAAGAAGGCTCAGTTTCAACAAAAAGTTTTTTTATGATACGGTCTAACTTAAGTTCCAAGTGGTCAAGCTTGATTCTTCTTTTTGAACTTTGACAATATTGTCAAGAACGTCCCACATCCACATGATATCTGTGCTTCCTGGAAATAATACCAATGCAGTTTATTTAATCGATTTCACTCTCATCTTAAATTGACATGGAAATGAAAAAAAGTACTTACTGTCATTTCCTTTTCCCTTCTTGCGGGAGAAGTCGCCAGAGCCTTATCAAAAATATATCGTGTATAGTTAAAGACAAATTGAATAGTTAGGAAACAAAATAAAACATTATTCTCACCTCTCAAGAACGATTTTATGGTATCTCTCTTTACTGACAATGAGTTATCCTTATTAGCAAGGTCTTGCTGTGCAGACCTGTGTTCCTTCAAGTTCTGCATATCATTGCTATCACTAAGTTCATTATTGCTTTGGAAAACTTCACTTCGCTCCCTTTCACCTCCCAGCTCATATAGTGAGGAGGAAAAAAAACGACACTCCCAATATGCTGCTGCAGATACACAACACGCAGACTATTTGCTGCCTTTGTGTCAGTCTTATCGCAAAATATATATGTTATAAACATGTACTGTTTAATGCTTATATGATCCCTAACACTACAAAAAGAAATGATATCACAACGAAATTACCTTTTTAAAAAAAAGGTAAAAAAAAGGCGTCAAGCCACACGCGTTCGAAGAAAGTGGTTATCTCAAAAAAACCGATGAGGTATCTTTGTACCTAAAAAAATCGAAGTATCTCTGTACCTAAAAAAAACCGATGAGGTATTTTTATACTTCTAAAAAACTGAAAAATTTTGTACAAAAACTTGACGCTGCTTTTTTAAAAAAGGTAATTTTGTTGTGACTGGAGTAAAAAAGCAGCGTCAAGTTTTTGTACAAAATTTTTTTTTATTTTAATAAAATATTTGCATTTTTTATTGTTACTTTTTTAACAGTTTTTAATTTTTGCGATTAATATCTTTGCATTTAAATACCTTGTATTCCTGTGTTGGATTAAAAATTTTGTAATTGTATGTTCTCTTTCTGATTAACGCAATTTAAAGATTTATTTAAATACATATCACTTGGGTTGAGTTAGGTAACGGAATTTGGTTATATTATAATGTCTGTAAGGAAAAATGAAGCTATTATGACTTGTGTAAGAAGACACTTAAATACAAAGATATTTTTTAAAAATAATACAACAGTTATATTCCGAAGAATATATATATTCATTTTATACTTGACGCAATTTATAGATATCATTTATTTTTGTGAAAATACAAACATACCACATCAGTTTTTTAGAAGTATAAAAATACCTCATCGGTTTTTTTTAGGTACAGAGATACTTCGATTTTTTTAGGTACAAAGATACCTCATCGGTTTTTTTGAGATAACCACTTTCTTCGAACGCGTGTGGCTTGACGCCTTTTTTTTACCTTTTTTTTAAAAAGGTAATTTCGTTGTGATATCATTTCTTTTTGTAGTGTTAGGGATCATATAAGCATTAAACAGTACATGTTTATAACATATATATTTTGCGACATAGAATACAAATACAACTCAGCGTAATATGTTATAAACATGTATTAGTATAGTATATCCTTAGGTGATAGTATGTCTAATAACATAGACGATGTAAGCGAGTTTCGGTCCGCGTTCAAGGAACTCGAGCACTATATCCACAAGAGAAACACCAAAGAATTGTTTATTAATTTTTATTTTTTTTATATTACAAACATTTATATTTTTGTAACTTTATCAATCGTTTTATCATGTAGTATAGCATACAAATATGTTATACCATCACAATTGTCAATTTTATATATAAATTTTTATCACACAATTATCCATTTACTTTGTATGTATTAAATTATACGTAAGATATAAAAAAGTAAATTTAAAAATTCTGTACACATGGTATATATTTATCTATCAGCTTCTTCAGAGATGTTTAGAAGTTCTAAGGCATGAATTCAGCGAGCTTAAAACAGTAATGGCAGATCAGTTAATGTATGTCAAGGAGGATCTTATAATACAGCACCATTAGACGTTTTACGATTTTATTGTAATCAAGGTAAATATACTAAATGATAAAACTTATGAAGCAATATCACAATGTTGGCATGTTATTTTATTTTACTTTGGTATTTATCACAATTGAAAGAATGCTTTATATAATTCTCCTTTTTGTTATTTTAGATCATGGTACAAGAGGAACAAACACATTTTTCCAGTGAGTAGATGGAAACCTTTTGATCCAACAAAAAGTTACGACAAGTATACAGTGTCGGATAAAAATAAGAAGAAAGATAAAATCTGATAAACTTATATTCAACGAATTGTCCAATTTCGTTTAAAGGATTCAGATTCAAAGGACTGTAAATATTATAAATAACCAGATAAACATCTTTGTTTCATCATACAATTGATTCATTATGAAGAAGTTCGTAATATATATATATATATATATATATATATATATATATATATATATATATAGAGTAGCTACATTATATTTTTAAGGACTGTCATTTTAATTCATTCAATTATGTGATATTCAATTCATTTACTCGATTCATGTAGCTCTACTAAATTACAGTCCTTTGAATCTGAATCCTTTAAACGAAATTGGACAATTCGTTGAATATAAGTTTATCAGATTCTATCTTTCTTCCTATTTTTATCCGACACTGTATACTTGTCGTAACTTTTCGTTGGATCAAAAGGTTTCCATCTACTCACTGGAAAAATGTGTTTGTTCCTCTTGTATCATGATCTAAAATAACAAAAAGGAGAATTATACAAAGTATTCTTTCAATCGTGATAAATACCTAAGTAAAATAAAATAACATGCCAACATTGTGATATTGCTTCATAAGTTCTATCATTTAGTATATTTACCTTAGTTACAATAAAATCGTAAAACGTCTAATAGTGCTGTAATATAAGATCCTCCTTGACGTACATTAACTGATCTGCCATTACTGTTTTAAGCTCGCTGAATTCATGCCTCAGAACTTCTAAACATCTCTGAAGAAGCTGATAGATAGAATTACCTGTATGTGAAAATTAAATTTATGCAACAGAACATTATATATCACGCCAATGTTACTCCAAAAGTGACACTGGAGTATCTCTAAATCACTGATACACACACACACACACACACACACACACACACACACGCACGCACACACACACACACACACACACACACACACACACACACACACACACACACATATATATATTATAACACTCCGACGATGGCCAGATCCATCCCAATAACTGAATGTGATCTCAATTTCTTCTTCCTTCAACGCGTTTTACTTTTTAGCTCATTCTTGCTTTAATTCTTCCCTAAGTTTATTTCCCTCCTCCACCCTTTCTCTATCTGGCAAGAAAGTTGTATCTACATCTGGATTTTTTTTTTATCTTCTTAATCGCGGGGTCATCAGATTGCACATTTCCTGACTGCGGGGATTTTTCGGCATCTTTTCTTCACCGCTAGCGCTCTTTCCTTTTCCTGCTCTTTTTCACGTTCCATCTATATCAAAGCATCAAATACACGTACAAAAACACAAATTATGAGATAATCAGGATCATAAGAAGATCGTAAGAAATTACTTGTGAGTATCAGGACTTGTGAGATGTTCGCTCAATTTAACGGCGGCTTTTCTCTTGCATTCCGCGTGACCGACGGTACATGCCCATTTCGTGACATCTAGCCTTAACATCTTTGTGATATCGTCATCATTAGGATTTTCTTCGCATCCTATCTTCTGAAGAAGCACATCGAAAATTCCTGATATGTATAACTAGATGACATTCAGAGCACTGTGAGCAGAAATCACATATAATATATATAAACCGCACATATAACATCGTGTTATTTTTACATTAATAGGAAAATTATTACACATTAACTCAATAAGCGTTAAACTTGCATACATAAGTGAATCTCGCGTTTTATTTAAAATTTGTAAAAAACCGGTAACCTAACCTATGTTTATGCGAGCGTTACTTCTGTAGTAACTTATGATACGATAATTCCTCCGCGTAAACGAGAGATTTTATAGTAACTACGATGATATCGTATTGTTACAGAAGTAATACTCACGTAAACAACTACTATAATTTCTGTCACATGTACTTAGTCACGTATAAAAGAGTCACAGTGCGGTCTCGCTTCGCGTGTACTTGACGCGAGACACTACCGTGTCTCTTGATTGATATATATTATATATTATAGGATAATTACATGTAATAAAACAATTACCTTGAATCGCGACAAAGAGTCACGTATCACGTATACTACGTTTACGCGAGCGTTACTTCTGTAGCAACTTACGATAATTCATCACTCGTTTACGCGGAGTAAATTATCGTAAGTTATATACAAATCCTCCCGTTTACACGAAGAACAATCCCGTTCACGCGAACGAATTATCGTAAGTTACTACAGAAGTAACGCTCGCGTAAACGTAGTAACGGTCGGTCTCGCTCCGCGCGTATTTGGCTATCACTACCGTGTCTCTTGATGATAGGTTAAGACTGACTGTGACAGCGCGCTGAACGCACTGTCTGCACTGCGCGCAGCACACACACGTATAATTATAAACTGGCGATACCAGCACCGCCAGTGTCGAAAAAGTGAAAGTGACATTTCTCTGAGTCCTCTGATTGGCTGGTTGAGAGACGTCGGCGTTAGAAGTAGTATCTTAATAATAAATTTTCGCATTTTCGACTTTACGTCGCAATATCTCCGCTCGTAGGGCACGTAGCGAAAAATGTTATAGGAGATACCCCCCCAATTTGAACCCCAAGCTATCGATCAAGCCTACTTAGAACTTGATCCGTTCACTCGTTATATGAGATCTCAACATCTCGAGTACTCGCAACCCGTCGCGTCGCGTAAAAGAGTCACGGTCGGTCTCGCTGCGCTCTGGCTTGACGCGAGACACTACCGTGTCTCTTGATGGCTGATTTTTCTTTTACGATTCTACATAAAATACAGAGAAGAAAAAGTATACAGAGAAGATGCTTTCACATGATAATAACTTTAAAACTTTAGTTATTAAAAACTTTTCAGTGCGCACTTGCCACTTATTATAGTTAAGCCTCTTTAATTTAAAGCTTCACTATATAGCTGATCAAAAATTGATATACCAATATGGATATATTAATGCCTTAACACATAAAGTGCATCAAATTTGTTGTGTCGTACCTTGACTCAGGGCCGGCACAGGGTTCTTTGGATCCGCCGGAAGAAAGGAAGGATCAACACTCGCGAGATTCGTGTAGAATTGCCGTTTAATAAAATGATTATGGATACAAGATTTATTCTTAACTTCACTGCCCTGACTTGCGGGCGTTAAATACGTAATATTTGATACGGTTGCGCGCGGTTGGCTCTCTGGTTCTTGACTGCCCGCCCGGTCTGACAATTCGGCGGTATTTGTACCGTCGGACTGTCAGCCTGTTGCTAACTCGGGGAGGCTCCCGAGTTGGCGTTGACTTCCCGGTGTCAGCGCTTTGTGCTGACCTTCGTATCAGCGCTTTCGTTCGACCTGGAGTTGAACGCTCCAAGTTCAGGTATCGGTTTGCATCGGATGATCGATCGTCCGATGCAACCGTCAGGTTTTTCGGCGGATGTTCGATTCGACTTTCGCTAGGGTCGGATTACTTATGAATTTATCCTTATTACGTTGTGCGCTCACAACAAATTTTGAAATTTCAAAGCGTATCGTCTCTAGATATTTGTGCATCATAATTTAGAATTGTGTTTGACAATTTAACTGTTATAATTTTCGTTTTATTTAATTAATTTATGTCTGTCATCACATATATATTACATTATTTTAATCTCCTTTTAATAACTCTAAGCGTCTAACATATATAAAAGATGTTATATAATAACTGCATTTCACACATAATAAATTAAATAATAAAAGTAAAGTTTAAGATTTTGTAGTAATAATGTACGAATATTAAAATAGGATGTACCTACCCAGAATGATCAAAAATTGTTTTCATACAACGTTTATGTATTTAGACATTAATGCAATAAATTGTACAGTAATTGCCACAACAGTCTACACTTGCAAAAATATCAATAATCTTTAAAAAATTGTGTACAGAACATATAATATAATTTTTAATAATTAATTAAAATTGTCTTAAAATAATAATTTGACGAATTAAATCATGTATAAACATAAAAAAATTTTGACTTTATTATATCTCGGCACACAATTTTAATCATTAAATTATTATTATGTTTAAACGTAATATAAAAAAATTCAATAAATTAAACCTTAATATTGCGATTATGTCAACACACGAATATACTAATACATTACATAATAATAAACCAAAATGTTCTATAATATATGATAATTAGGTATGTTACGTCCTGGGAACTCCACGATTTCCCTTTTTCGCGGGGCTAAGATAGGCCTTAAGATTATGATAGGTAAACTAAGCGCGGACGGTTATCGATCGGGGAGTGAGCCTTGATCCCCTCGCATTCCATCTTTTATGACCAAAATGCCTATTTGGTTGGGCAACTAAAAGCAACCTTCCAGATGACAAACTACCGACAGACAGGACATACGTGATCGGTTTTATCAATTTTGTCTAGCCCATAGCTATAAACCCGGCGACACGATGCGCCGAGGAGAGCCTTAATCCCATGCAGAATTTGGTTAGGATCCTTATGGCATCACGCGACTAGCCCAAAGCTGGCAGCGGAATGTCCCGACAAACAGAGACAAGATCCAAAACGTGCTTTTAGAGATCCGTAAGAGCACGTGGCGGAATTTCTGTTTGCGATAAAGCTGCAATAAAGATTGGATGAAATACATTTGTCTGTCGATACTGAAAACAGGGACCGCGAGATAAGGGACCCCAATAAAAGAGGAATCGGCGATAGCTGAAAACAAATCAGTTACTGGAAGAATCGCTGGGTTGCACCCCCGATAAGACAGTGGGGGCCTTACGAAAGGACTCACCAATGGAAAACCGGAAAAATCGATAACCGTCTCTAGCTTTCTAGGATAGGCGAAAAACTTAAGATCTGACTCTTGGGTGAGAAACGTCTCGCCCAATAAGGAATCCTCCAGATAAAAATTAGAAACATCCCGCCAACCAGAGGTTCCCAAAAACGGAAACCAGACACCTCCCACAACGAAATCCACCCCTTCCATTCCTTACATTTTCTTATATAAACCCTGACATTGCGGCACTCCCCCTAAAAGCTTCTGAGTCTCCTCAAGCCTTGCAAGCTTCAGTCTTTCATCCAGTCACTACAATCGTGACAATTTAAGTCTGTGCACATCGAACCAGAAGTTTTTCCGTCCCACCTACTTCCGTTTCCGAGAAGGTGGTCCAACGATTCTCATCCGTTCAAGGATCATCAATTCTCAATCCGACCAGCGCCAAGTATGGATTCCCGTGGTCCCCCCTTTAAGAAATCTCGAAGGGCCGTAAAACACGAACATGATCGTCGGAAGCAACAAGCGCGAAGGAAATTAGAAAGGGCACGAATTAGCGCAGGTCCTTCATGTCTCGCCATTCCACCGGCTCTACCAGCCTTTTCGGAAGAACCCTGTTCCTCACAGGAGCGTCGCCCTGTCGTTCCACCTCGGCCTATCGTTCTACCATCTCGTCCCTTCCCCATCTCTTCTCGCCCTCTTTGTCGCGTGGCCCCATTTCGCGTTGTCCCGGTCAACCGCGATCTCGCCACCCTGCTTGAACCTCCCAGTTCCCCCTCCTCTTCCCGAAGTCCGTCCCCGACCTCCTCGACCGCTTCGACTCTCGATCTCGAGGACCTCGATCCCGAGGTGGTTACTCTGGATTAGAATCACACCGCAAAATTATTTAACATACATATACCTTACCCTTACCCATAGTTTATAATTATTTGTTAAACTCTTATCTCACCGTTTTTACCCCGAACATCTCTTTATATTTTAATTTAGATACACTTACACACCACACACATATTTTAATTAATTTCATGTAACCCCATTCTTAAACTAATTGTAGTAATAGCGGGCAGGATGTTTATTTTCAAATAGGTTCCCCTTTCAAATCCTGCCCGATCACCCCCGCATTTATGTAACACCCGCGAGAATAATACTCACTCATGACACACACACGCATCCGACATTCACACTTATAAATGTATTCAATTTTATTTGCCCTAATTCTCACTTATTGTTTACCTAGTTTATATTATGTGACGTGACAAGTCGCGTCCTCCGCCCGGACGGGCTCGGCCGAGGGGAATTCGGGGGTGCGTCCTCGCTGGGCGCTAGGGGGAGGGCCATTGCGTATTAATTATTAGTTGTTAAGCTTTCTTTAAGGGGATTGCCAGTGGTGACTTGAAGCACTTTGTAACGACCATGAGTCGCCACGAGGGATATACGGAGGCGATCGTCGTGGAGGCAAGTGGGGGACGCGGTCGGCGTTCGGGTCGTGTCCGGACCTCCCCGCAGGCGCAGGGCCCCGCGCCGCAGTGGGAGAAGCGGCCCCTCGCTCCACCGCCGCTGCGCTCGAGAGGCGATGAATCCCGGGGGATGACAGGACGTGGTGCCACGAAGGCCAGGGCGCCGAGAACGGCCTGGGGGAATGTGCACAACCCTGTGGCCGACATCCCAGAGGATCGACGGCGAGCGTGACCATAGCCCGGCCAGCTTGGTTCACGCGAAGCCGACTTAATCAATCGCGGCCTGGACAGCCGGATTGAAAACGGCCGCGCTGAAGCGGGCCTAGTTCCCACCGCGCCGTAGGAAGGAGCGGCGCTGGGCATAAGGGAGCGCGCTGTGATTGGCGGACGCCCGCGGGCCCATAGGCGCAGGCGCGGGGAGCCGACACGTTCCCGGCGGACCGTCGTTTCCGCACTGTCGTGCCGACCAACAGCGGGAACGCATCTCCCGAATCCCGAGAGGCCCGGACCCGAGAGGACATCGCGCAGTTCATGTAAGGTCACCATTCTGGCGTCCCCGCGCGGTGGATGATTCGCTCGAAGTGTTGGCCCCGTCGCGTAATTACCTCGGAAGTTTGAAGATACCTCTCGCCGAAAAACCGAGCGCCTTCGTTACCTCGCGCTCTAAGTACCTCGAGGGGGAAAGTATTGTGTTCCTGCCAGGGCCTCACCGAGAGCGGATCTTCACGTAAGTGAGATCAGTTAGGCCTTCCCCCCGGAAATACCGTCCCGGCCGACAGTCGCGTGGCGTGTCCGTTTTGTATGTACGTTGGGTTGTCGTGATGTGTGCGTCGGTTGCGAGTAAAGTCGCGATCGCATAAAGTTCGGAAAATCCTCGTCCCGAGTGGCAAGGTACTTTGGATGGCACTCGGGCGAGCCAGTGTTGCGTGTAGGTGCTCGGGCCCGTGAGAAAACCGACGAGCGAGTTGGGGGACCGTGAAATCGGCAGGATTGGCGCGGGGCCGTGAAATCACCGTCGGCGCGAGGAGTCGCGGGATTTGGCGCGGACACCTGCGGGATCGTCCGCGGTTCGAGTCGAGGTTGTATGAGGCGGTATACGGGACTCAGGAGGGCCCGAGCACCCCCGCGGGCGAGCGAAGCTCGCCGCGATAATTAGCGTTAGCGTATTGTGTTCGCGTCGTGTATGTGATGAGCGGATCGCGTGTATGTAAAGGACGTACCGCGTGTATGTAAAGTGCGTATCGTGTCGGTAAAGTGCGTATCGTGGAAATCGGCGCCGCGTGGCGTTGTGCGTTGGGATATCGGAAAAGGACGAGGCCGTATGCTCTCGCGTTGTGTTAACGGGAGGGTTTATTCGTCGTGATTGCGTTGCGTCGCATGCGTAGCGAGAAGTTTGCGACCGTCCCGGGAACCTTGGTTTGATTGCGTCTTATTTCCGCGAGACCCCCGAGCGTCTCTTCCGACGTTATGTTCTACTTAATCTAATTTAATCTAATTATCCAAATATATGATTCTTGTTTTATTATATTTTTGTGTGTGTGCTTAATTGCGTAACGCCTCCTCTCCGAAACTTCCCTCCCCGAAAGGGACTACGCCCTGAGGTATCGCGTCAGCCCTTGGTGCTTAGGTACAGTACGGTGGTGCGAAAAATCGCACCTGGCGCCCATCTTATTGCGAAAATTCACGATTGTCGGCGGGCCTCCGCCCGCGCGACCTCGGTACCTCCATCGGACGTCGCGTCTTGGATTAATCCACGATTGCCCTCCCCCGGATAGCGAGACCGGGGGAAAAAGCGTCGCAAGGAATTTTGGCGCCCAACGTGGGGCCTCTCGCTTGTAAAATCGGACGTTCCGCTAGATGAATAGGGCCCTCGCTTCACGAGGGAATAAGGTAGCGAAGAAATTGAAATTCGGAGAGTTGGCGTGCGCAATTATTTAATTGTGAAATCCTGTGTCATTTTCTGTGTGTGCATGTATTAGCCCCGATTATTCTCGAAAGATTCTCGGATCTGTATTGATGGAATTTCGGTGCCACACGAAGCGCGTTCCGTATGGAATTTCGGTTGGTTGAGTTATTAGGTTGACTTTGTTTTGGTTTGCCTGCCGTGTTATTGAAGGCCCGTGTTTTTCATGCGTTTCTTTCGGCGGATTCCTGAGTGTTTGTCGCGAGTGGAATGTGGTGATCGCGGCATACCCCACCCCTTCAAGGCCTATGGTTTGTGCGCGTTAACCGAGCTCGGCCTTCGATATTGTTTTCTTTCTTTTCTGGCTTTCGTGACTGGCATGTGCGATATCCGCGTGAGCTTCGTCGGCGAGTGTTGACGTTCGCGTGAAGGGTTCCGGGAAATAGGAAGGCGCGAAATAGCGTTGCCTCGTCAAGCCGCGTTCGCGAGATACCTCGATCCCTCAAGCTCGACAGCCCGCGGTCCACATAGCGGCCTATTGCGCAGGGAGGTACGACATCGCGTCGAGGTAGCGAGATGCCGGTGGGCGACTCCCCCCACCGCTGGATCCAAAAGCTGTCGAAGGCCCAGATAGTTCAGCAATTAGAGAGTCGCAATTTGAAGACTGCCGGTATCATACCGGTGCTGCGCGCACGCCTCGTGCGCTACGAGGAGGCGCGATTAAAGGGGGTAGATCCGCCCCCCTCGCCCACGATGAGCGAGGAGGAAATTTCGGACAATTCGCGGACAATATCGCGGGCAACATACTTATTCCGGAACACACCGGCACCGGGCCGTCGGACCAGCGGCAGCTGCCCCCGGCGGGCGGGAACCCGCAATCGGGATTGGGAGCGTGGTCGTTACCTTCGGACCCTAACGCGTCGCAGGCGGGAAAATTTTTAGCCCCGAATTACCTTGCGCCGAACCCCCGTGTGGGGTATGGGCCGCCCCAACCGAGAGGCGATCGACTCGGGGGTCCGAGGCCTATAATTTAATGCGCAAATGGGACCTACATTTTTCGGGAAAACGCGGTAGCGACGCGGAAGCCTTTTTGACGCGTATTCAAGAGGCCCGCGCGATAATCCCTATTGAGGACGGCGACCTCTTTAAGTGCTTGCCTTTGTTTTTGTCGGGAACCGCGCTATATTGGGTGCGTCTAGAGAGTAGGAATTGGCGCGATTGGCGAGACTTTGAGGCCGCGTGGAGAGCTAGGTTCGGGGATCCGGATTATCAATACACGCTGCGAGAGGAAGTCCTCCGCCGCACGCAGGGAGAACACGAGTCCGCCGCAGATTACCTGACGTGTCTACGCGCTCTGTTTGGTCGAATGAACCCTCCTTGGACCTTGGCGGAACAGCTAACCCTCGCGCATCGTAACCTGTTGCCGCGACTACAAATCGCGATTCGGCGATTCGAATTTACGGATTTTCATATGCTGGAAGATCTGACCACGCGGGTGGAGCGGAGTTTTCTCGCGGACCAGAATTACCGACCGCCGTTACCACCGGAACAGTCGATCTTTCCGGACCTCGCGTACCATGCTCCAAAGGGGAAAAGTAGGACTCCGGGTACGGTCGCAGTAGGGGAATCCGTGAATCAAAAGGCGGGCAAACGCAAAAAGGCTCCGAAGGCCGCGGCGAATACCGCCGCGATAGTAACCACCGCGACTGCAGGCACGCCATCCGCTCAGACCACGCCCGGGGGAAATACCGGCGATTCCGGAATGAAATGCTGGAACTGCGAGAAAATCGGATATCGGGCACGTGAATGCAGAGAGGCCCGACAAATGCATTGTTATCGTTGCGGGAAACGCGGATTTACGTCGAGAACCTGCCCATCGTGTTCGGGAAACGCGGAGGGGAGTTCGTAGGACGGGCCCCTACGGCCCCAAGTTTCGTGAACGAGGCCCGAACCGCGGATACCTCTGCGAAAGCGTTACCGGAGTCAAATGTTACATTCGAGCCGTCTGAGCTACCTCCGTTACAATACCTCAAGATTCGCGTGGGCGGGTGCCCTATATTGGCCCTCGTAGATTCCGGATCGAGCCGTACCCTTATCGGCCGCGAGGGAATGGAAGCTATACAAAGATTAGGTATACAGGCGGAACGCGGGGGGGGAACGCGGATCCGTATGGCCAATGGGCAGCTAGCCGCGATTAGGAGCGAAGTTTATTTACCGATACGATTAAAGGACCGAAGCTTTAAGATTTCCGTCGGACTATTACCCGATTTGGCGGTGCCCTGCATCATCGGAATGGACTTTTTGATTAGATTCGGAATTGCGTTGGACTTCGCTAAGTCGGAATGGTATTTTGCGGATAAGCCGCGAACTCGTTATCGCTTCCACTCGGACGCGACTCCGCGCGCGTGTTGTGGGTTGGCCGAGCTGACGTCGGATCAAAAACGCCGATTGAAAAATTTTTTACGGACAATCGCGACCCCACCGGAGAATCCGGGACTGACCGATTTAACAGAGCACAAAATTGAGGTGGGGGGCCACCCCCCAATTAAGCAACGCTGCTATTTAGTATCGCCAAAGGTCCAGGAGGCTATTCGCACGGAGGTCGATAAAATGTTAAAAGCCGGAATTATAGAACCCTCGTCCAGTCAGTGGTCGAACCCGATCGTAATGGTCAAGAAATCGAATGGCAAGTACCGGTTTTGTTTAGATTTTCGCGGAGTGAATAAAATCTCAAAAAAGGACGCGTATCCAATACCGCCTATGGATGGTATTTTAAATAAATTACGTTCGGCTAAGTACATTTCGACGATAGACCTAAGTCAGGCATACTTTCAGATACCTCTAAGCCACGATAGTCGCGAAATCACAGCGTTCAGCGTTCCGGGTAAAGGACATTACCACTTCGTTCGAATGCCCTACGGATTGACCGGAGCGCCGGCTACTTTCCAGCGGTTACTGGATAGTTTGATTGGTCCGGAAATGGAGCCATTCGTGTTTAACTATCTCGACGATATAATTATCGCGACCGAATCGTTTGAAGAACACCTCGAGTGGTTAAAACGCGTATTAGACAAGATCTCGAAAGCCGGTCTTACCATTAATTTAGAGAAGTGCGAGTTCTGCCGCTCCCAAGTACGGTACCTGGGATTCGTCGTGGAGAGGGGGGGCTTATCGGTCGATCCCGAGAAAACAAAACCGATTATGGAATATCCGGCTCCCCGAAACCTCCGACAGTTGCGTCGTTTTTTAGGTATGTCGTCGTGGTATCGCAGATTCATACCACAGTTCGCCACCCTTAGCGAGCCGCTGAATCGCCTTTTGAAAAAAGGCAGGCGCTGGGAGTGGGGGGATGAGCAGAGTCGCGCCTTCGAAAGTATCCGCGAGAGCCTAATGTCCGCCCCCGTTCTTGCATGTCCGGACTTCGAGGAACCGTTTGTGCTGCAAACCGACGCAAGTTCCGTTGGGTTGGGGGCCGTGTTGACGCAACGGTTAGAGGGCGAGGAGCGCGTGGTCGCATATGCCAGTCGAGTCTTATCCGACCCCGAGACAAGGTATTCCGTAACAGAGCAGGAATGCTGGCCGTGGTCTGGGCTATCCAGAAATTTCGACCGTATCTAGAGGGGTATAAATTCACGGTGGTCACCGACCATAGCAGTTTGAGATGGCTCCACAACCTAAAGAATCCGACGGGTCGGTTAGCTCGATGGGCTTTAGAGTTGCTGGAGTATGATTACACGGTCGAGTATAGGAAGGGAGCCCTACACCACGTGCCGGACGCGTTGTCGCGTATGTATGAGAGCGGGGAGGAGGGACTCGTGAGTGCCGTCGCGGAGATAGCGGAATGCGGAGATACCACCGACGTCTGGTATAAGAAACGGTTTCAGGAGGTGGCCACCGACCCTAAGAGATTCGCGCATTGGAGGATCGTCGACGGTCAGTTGTATTCTTGCGGCCAGAGACGGTCATTCCGACTTGTGAGGGACATCGATAGATGGAAATTGGTAGGTTTACGAGTGGATAGAATTAAAGCGTTGAGGGCAGCCCGGGGCCGAGATTCGGGAGGCTCTCGAGGAGTTAGTCGTGTACGGTGGGGTACACCGAAAGTGCTTCTGACCGATAATGGGACGGAATTCATTAATCGCGTCATGAAGGGCTTCGCGGAAGAGCATGGCCTCACGCACACGACGGTACCTCCTTATCACCCTCAAGCCAACCCGGTCGAAAGGGTCAATCGAGTATTAAGACCATGATAGTAGCTTTTATTGAGAAGAGCATAGGGAGTGGGACCTTCATCTGCCGCATTTCCGTTTTGCGTACAACACCGCATTCCACTCGTCGTTGGGTACCTCTCCCGCCTTTCTGAATTTCGGGCGCGAGTTAACACCGCCCGGTTCATTGCGCGATCAGGTGGGGGGGCCAGCCGAGGTCGAGGCGCGGGACCCCGAGGAATGGTCGCAACGTATGAGGCAGTTGCGTGCCATCCGGGAGTGGGTGGCGGAAAACCTCGACCAGGCAAACCAGCGGCAGGCCGCACATTACAATTTGCGAAGAAGGCCGCGTAAGTTTCGTGTCGGTGACTTAGTGTTGCGGCGACAACATGTGTTATCCTCCGCCGCCCAGGGTGTGGCCGGTAAGTTGGCGCCGAAGTTCCAGGGACCCTTTAAAATAAAGCGCGTGATCTCTCCGGCGGTATACGAAGTATCCCAGCCGGACGGGTCGCCCGCCGGGAAAGTCCACGTACAAGACCTTAAGCCCTACCACCCCCCTGTTTGCGATCCCTAGATACCTCGTAGAGAAGCTACCTCGCGATGCCGCCCAGCCTCGAGAGAACACTACTGAGAGAGTTCTGGCGTCGGCACAGAGACATCCTGAACGCATTGAGACGTGGGACCGGACCTTCTGGCGCGACCTAGGAGGAGGTGGCGACGGCGTACCAATCCGTCATGTGGGTCGACGGGCGCCGGCGTGGTCGAGTTGTGACGACACGGGCGGTGCACATTTTCACCAGTGACGCCACTACACAGGCCCGCCCGGAGACCGCTAACGCCGCCGTGCAGCAGAGCATGTCCACTAGGGACACGGGCGCGCAGGCACAACCGGAGACCCGCCGCCGCCGCGACCCAGGATGGTGGCCCCGCGCGACGGGACGCGGGGGTCCAAACGGTGGAGCCAGCAGAAGGCTGGTGGGGCGAGCGAAGAGCGCCCCTGCCGGAGGCCCGGAGCCGTAGGCAAAGGGTCTGCTACAATTGCCGGTCCGAGTCACACGCCTACATGGATTGCCCTCTCCCCAGGCAAGAGTTCTGCTATGGATGCGGGGAGGGTGGCGTCACTCTGCGGCAGTGTCATCGCTGCAGCCCGATATACCGGAGGACCCAGCCCTACACGGCCCCCAGAGGACCCCGCGACCTGATGGAGCGCCGCGATCGAACGAGGAGCCGCGATCGCGAGAGGGGCCGCGATCAGCGACGATAGATACCTCCGGATACCTCACGAAAATACATGTTTCTTTGTAAGACCTTTGTAATCCTATCTCACCTCCTGTGATTGATGGTCGAATACAGGTTTGGAACAGGAAATTTTTGTGTGTGTTTCCTCGCCTCCCCTCCTCCCGCCGTCCGATGCCGGCGCCGCGAGAGTTAGCGTTCGGGATACTATCTGCGTGGGGGGGCTGAACAGCTGGGATTTGGGATAGCGTTTTGGCGGGGCTGGGGAACGGTGGTGTTGGTCCGTGGCGGGTTTCCGGGAATGATTAGGCGAAAAGACGTATGTAGTGGTTCAGTTAGGGCCTATAGGTGATATTGATCTCCTCTCCCGAATAGATCCAGAGTTGCTCCGACGCCGGAGTGGTGGTCAGATGTCCGGGTCGGGATTTTTCCCCTCGGCGCTCGTCTGGGGAGGGGGAGTTGTGACGTGACAAGTCGCGTCCTCCGCCCGGACGGGCTCGGCCGAGGGGAATTCGGGGGTGCGTCCTCGCTGGGCGCGAGGGGGAGGGCCATTGCGTATTAATTATTAGTTGTTAAGCTTTCTTTAAGGGGATTGCCAGGTGGTGACTTGAAGCACTTTGTAACGACCATGAGTCGCCACGAGGGATATACGGAGGCGATCGTCGTGGAGGCAAGTGGGGGACGCGGTCGGCGTTCGGGTCGTGTCCGGACCTCCCCGCAGGCGCAGGGCCCCGCGCCGCAGTGGGAGAAGCGGCCCCTCGCTCCACCGCCGCTGCGCTCGAGAGGCGATGAATCCCGGGGGATGACAGGACGTGGTGCCACGAAGGCCAGGGCGCCGAGAACGGCCTGGGGGAATGTGCACAACCCTGTGGCCGACATCCCAGAGGATCGACGGCGAGCGTGACCATAGCCCGGCCAGCTTGGTTCACGCGAAGCCGACTTAATCAATCGCGGCCTGGACAGCCGGATTGAAAACGGCCGCGCTGAAGCGGGCCTAGTTCCCACCGCGCCGTAGGAAGGAGCGGCGCTGGGCATAAGGGAGCGCGCTGTGATTGGCGGACGCCCGCGGGCCCATAGGCGCAGGCGCGGGGAGCCGACACGTTCCCGGCGGACCGTCGTTTCCGCACTGTCGTGCCGACCAACAGCGGGAACGCATCTCCCGAATCCCGAGAGGCCCGGACCCGAGAGGACATCGCGCAGTTCATGTAAGGTCACCATTCTGGCGTCCCCGCGCGGTGGATGATTCGCTCGAAGTGTTGGCCCCGTCGCGTAATTACCTCGGAAGTTTGAAGATACCTCTCGCCGAAAAACCGAGCGCCTTCGTTACCTCGCGCTCTAAGTACCTCGAGGGGGAAAGTATTGTGTTCCTGCCAGGGCCTCACCGAGAGCGGATCTTCACGTAAGTGAGATCAGTTAGGCCTTCCCCCCGGAAATACCGTCCCGGCCGACAGTCGCGTGGCGTGTCCGTTTTGTATGTACGTTGGGTTGTCGTGATGTGTGCGTCGGTTGCGAGTAAAGTCGCGATCGCATAAAGTTCGGAAAATCCTCGTCCCGAGTGGCAAGGTACTTTGGATGGCACTCGGGCGAGCCAGTGTTGCGTGTAGGTGCTCGGGCCCGTGAGAAAACCGACGAGCGAGTTGGGGGACCGTGAAATCGGCAGGATTGGCGCGGGGCCGTGAAATCACCGTCGGCGCGAGGAGTCGCGGGATTTGGCGCGGACACCTGCGGGATCGTCCGCGGTTCGAGTCGAGGTTGTATGAGGCGGTATACGGGACTCAGGAGGGCCCGAGCACCCCCGCGGGCGAGCGAAGCTCGCCGCGATAATTAGCGTTAGCGTATTGTGTTCGCGTCGTGTATGTGATGAGCGGATCGCGTGTATGTAAAGGACGTACCGCGTGTATGTAAAGTGCGTATCGTGTCGGTAAAGTGCGTATCGTGGAAATCGTCGGCGCCGCGTGGCGTTGTGCGTTGGGATATCGGAAAAGGACGAGGCCGTATGCTCTCGCGTTGTGTTAACGGGAGGGTTTATTCGTCGTGATTGCGTTGCGTCGCATGCGTAGCGAGAAGTTTGCGACCGTCCCGGGAACCTTGGTTTGATTGCGTCTTATTTCCGCGAGACCCCCGAGCGTCTCTTCCGACGTTATGTTCTACTTAATCTAATTTAATCTAATTATCCAAATATATGATTCTTGTTTTATTATATTTTTGTGTGTGTGCTTAATTGCGTAACGCCTCCTCTCCGAAACTTCCCTCCCCGAAAGGGACTACGCCCTGAGGTATCGCGTCAGCCCTTGGTGCTTAGGTACAGTACGGTGGTGCGAACAATCGCACCTGGCGCCCATCTTATTGCGAAAATTCACGATTGTCGGCGGGCCTCCGCCCGCGCGACCTCGGTACCTCCATCGGACGTCGCGTCTTGGATTAATCCACGATTGCCCTCCCCCGGATAGCGAGACCGGGGGAAAAAGCGTCGCAATTATCGTAATAAATATTTGTCTTATGTTAAACATTGACTCCAATCTGCATTCATTATAATTTAAGACCTCACCCACTACTCCTCCCTCTCTCGAAACCGCACGAGGTCCGATCCTAAGTTAAAGGGATTAAATTCCCTGACTTAAAAGAGGACCGACAATCGCACCGCTCACGGAAGGCGTCCTACCGTCTCCTCGGACGTTGACCCTTCCGGAGCCATTGAAAAGTGCGTTCGGGCTCGCGCCACGCGTCTCATAGCGTGTACCTGCGAGCGATATTCTTAAGCTTCTAGTTGCGTCCTTCCTTACACCGACCCCTCTGGTTAGCCTCTCCTTCGCTTCCCAGTTTTTCTTATCCTAATCCTGGGGTTGGACGTAACAGGTAAATAAAACTCATGTGTAGACAAAGTAAGAATTCAATAAATAAACTGATGCGAAAAATTATGTCAGAACGTACTAATAATAACTTATATATAATAATTAATTAAAATATGCTCTTAAATAATAATTAATTGATAAATTAAAATTATGTCTACACAAAAATCAAGAGACACGGTAGTGTCTCGCGCCAAGTACGCGCGGAGCGAGACGCACCGTGACTCTTTTACGCGAACGCACGAGTTGCGATTACCCGAGATTTTGAGATCTCATATAACGAATAAACGGATCAAGTTCTAAGTAGGCTTGATCGATAGCTTGGGTCGATTTAAAAATAAGAGTGTTTTTATTTTTCCGCTACGTGCCCTACGAGCGGAGATATTACGATGCAAAGTCTGAAATGGTAAATTTTACAATTAAGATACGTCGTCGTCGTCGTCCTACGGTTGCTTTTTTCCTCGATAGATGGCATTTGAGAACATGTCGAGCGTCCCCCCGGGTCCCCTCCATGACAGTGTTGCTACACTGAAAAGAGACAGCATATACGCGTACGTGCGGTCGTGCGCGCTCGTCGATCAGTGCGTTTGCGCGGACAGCACGCTGTCACTGCTGTCAGTCAGTCATATAACCTAGAAATACATATCGCGTTCGCGCGTAACACCGTGGTCTTTCATCGTTAAATATTACTAATAAGTGCGATCGTTTAATTCCGAATTTTGGTCGCGTCGCGTAATTAAGGATCGAAGTGCTACGAAATTAGGATGTGGGTGTCACAAGAGGCAAAATATCAGCGGGTCGGAGATATGTAGTGATAGTCGTGACCGTTTACTATGTTTACGGGAGCGTTATTTCTGTAGTAACTTACAATAGTTGCTTTCCATTTACACTCAAGTGATCTGAATCACTCAGATATGTATTTTATACTCAGGTAAGATATGTCATTTTGTATTTACCTGCTTATTTTGGTGACAAAGCTATCCCATAATAATACAGGTCCATAGCCTCATTTTTAATGTGAGTTTATTAGATTCATTAAAGCACATGGTCTCGATTGTGGATAAAAACTCAGCTGAATCTCACTTGCCAGCATGAAAAAAGAACGTGCATTTAACAAAGTTATGACGTCACAAGTGAGAATTATCTGAGTTTTGATGTAAATGGAAAGCAACTATTAATTCACTCATTTAGAGCCAAAGCACATAACATGGCGTAGCGATATACGACAGTCGTGGTCCTCGACCTGACAAATCAGGATACGTCGAAACTTGTGCGTTACTTACATCCACGACTATGACTGTCATATGTGCTTTGGCCCTTACGTGGAGGAATTATCGTATGAGTTACTACAGAAGTAACGCTCGTGTAAACGTAGTACGTGACAGATAGTATGTGTGTTGTGTATGTATGTGTGTGTGATCATCAATATATCATATAATATTATATTAGAAGGTGCATCCAAAATCACACATGTATGCATATGCTGTCTTGTAAAAGTTGAAGAGAACGAAAAAGTGATCTGTAGCGCAATTCGTATTGTAGGCAAGTTAAAATATTAATTGAATCGAGTCCATTATATTATTTATGATAGACATTGATTTTATATCTTAGTGTCTGGAAATATTAATTATTCACGAAAGCAATAACAACAAAATAAATTTTGATAAATTTTATATTTGTATTGAGCTATCTCTAACATTTTAAAAAATAATCTTGAATTTACTCATGCGTACCGAGTCGCCCATTTTGAATCGCGCGGGAGCAGCGATCTTTACGTGACTGTACACCGTTGTTAGGAGCTTGTCGGCGATCGCGGGGGTAACATCGATGGATCGCATGCCGATAGTTCGATGCTTTCGCGCGTTGTAATCCGATACGAGACCCGGCAGCGAGTCGATCTATTTGTAATTTCCATTGCGCGTAAACATTTTCCACATGTCGTTCTTGAGCGTGCGATTAAATCGTTCGACGACCGATACCTTCCTTACGGAATAGGTCGAATAGTGATTGATATTATGTTTCTTCAAGAGTTTCTGCACGTTTGCGTTGTAAAATTCTTTCCCCTTGTCAGTTTAAAGATTTTTCGGACATCTTCCGCCATCTCGAATTATTTTTGCAATCGCCGTAGTAACCTCGGTTCCGCTCTTGGCCTTGAGCGGTACGGCCCATGCGTGCTTGCTCAGCACGTCGATAACGGTGAGTATGTAGTGGTAGCCTCTGTTGAATCGTGTATGGACGCATCTCGACCACATCCGCCTGCCACAGGTCATCGTATCCGCGCACTATGACGCGTCTTCGCGTAAAATTTCTTTTCGCAGGAGCATCTAGTTCTTCCCCCAGCCGTTTCTCAGTTAATTGCTTCTTACTAACCATGACGATGACGCGCAACTGACGCAGAGATTAGATGTACGTTCTTATCTATTCGCGATGATTCGCAATTACATCTTGAATCATCTTTTGAAGCTCGTTTAGGGTAATTTGCACGTTATTCTGGAATGTGACCATTTTTCTCTCGATTTCATCCTGTCGATCTTTCAAAATTTGCACGCTCTGCTGCACGTAGCGTTTGTTGGCGGCATCGCCATCATTAGGCGGCGCTATCCGTTGAATCTTGCGCGATTTCGCGTCAAAGTCGGTGGCGACCACGCAAAGAGCGTTATCGCGCACGTAATTTCTGATCAATCCGCTCCATTGATAGTACGGTTCCGCACCGCCTCTTCCGAGCGATATACCAAACTTGTTGATCGGCATTTCGATGTTGATTGAATGACTCGCCGACGCGCGGTTTAATTTATAATAATGTTACGCTCGACACGCGTTCGCCGCACTCGCACAGTCACACTCTCACCGCACTCGCGAACGCGCCGCGCTTCCCCGTCACCGGGAATAAAGATACTCTCTGTTATTAAAAAGAACGGATTATTGCTCAGATACAACGAGACAACGTCCGTCTAGTTCGAGGTCCAGAGCGAAATCTGACGACCGGCTGTTAGTAAATAACGTCGTCAAGCAACCCGTTGTCCGGCTGCAATATTCTTCTGCCGTCCAGGCGTCTAACGGGCGATTCGGCACGAGCGCATAGCGAGCGCACAGCACGAGCGTAACAATAAGTCCAGCCTCGCGAAGTTCCTCGATAATAGACAGGATCTCGTTATCGTGACCGTTGTGACCTGCTAGGCGCGAAGCCTCGAGCAATCTACGGAGACGATCTACAAGCTCGTTGGGATCGTCCCAATGAACATAGTCGATCTTATTGTCGTTTAATGTCATGGCACGCGGTATACCTTTTCCAGCTTTTTTACCCGAAATCGGCGATGCAATTATATGGTCGATCTTGTTGCCGTTTAATGTCATGACACGCGGTATACCTTTTCCAGCTTTTTTACCCGAAATCAACGTTGCGATTATTTGTCTGTACTTGTATCCCCTATTGCCATTTAATCGAGCATGAGCATCATGATTGTGTTTATGAGCATTCGTCATCAACAGAATGCTCTTGTATTTTTGCATGTCGTCTTCCGTGTAGATCTCGTCATTGGGAATTTTCTTAAAGATCAACTCGTAAAGACCGCGTGTGCCTGCGTATCGTATGCCGTCAATAATTATGTTGTCCGCGTTGTCCACGTCAAAACGTTTATTACCGAGCATCATTCCATCGTTGCTGAAATAAACGCCGTACACGGTGTCTATACCGCTTTCTTGATTGCCGCTCAGAACAGTCCCGACGTACTTTTGGCTCAATGGACCCAAGTGATCTCGCAACGTTTCTCGATCGTCAGATGTTTGCAACTGCTGTCGAACGGACGTCACGAGCGAATCATCCGTGGTTTCGAAAACCTCCTCGTTTGCGAGTGATTCGAGCATTGTGGGTTGTATGATTTTTGCGGACGGCGCAGAGGTTATCGGTGGTACATCCAATGAACTTTTCGATCGTTTCGATTTACGCGGTTGTAAAATTTTAGTTATTTCACTCAAATTAGATGGCACAGTTATCGATCGTTTCAACGTAACCGGAGTTGAAGCCATTACAAAGTCGTTAAACGAGGTGTTTGGTCGTTTTCGTTTGAGCTTTGGCTCTTCGTTTTCCCAAGCCGTTTCATTCTCAATCTTTGACACATCGATTCGGCAATCTACCTTAGAAACTCGATGATGGGCTTAAAGTGTCTCTCCAACGCGATATCTTCTTCCATTTTACCAGTTTCCAAGGCGTGATACTTTTTGCGAATCGAATCGCTCGTTTTCGCAATTTGATTTGCTATCCTCTCGCGCTCTCTAATCTCTTCGCTGCTGTTCATGTTGCGATAATGTTGTTCAATCGACGCGTCGACAACAACTAACCACGTTACGGTATCGCAAAGTTAAATCCTTTTCTGTATCGACCATTCGAAATTGTGCTGTCCTTGTCTATCACCACAAATCCATACTTTTGTTGCCAACATGTATGACACAATTTACTAAAATCATCATAAGACATATCGGTGTTTACGTGATTGTATACGTGTTTCAGATTGGTACCATCCTATTTAAACAGAATCAATAAATTCGTGTTGTCGCATATAAGATGGTTCGGTATCTTTGCATACGTCTGACAAAGATTGAAGGAGTCAACGTCCGCGTGCCGGCCCATTGCAAAATATTCTCTTATCGTATCCTACTTGTCGCACGCCACGTTATCAATGATAAAAATAGAATTTGGGAGCGCCTCGCTCGGTGGAATGACGTCACTGTTATTCGAGAACGTAAAGTAGCCAATCTCTTCTATCGGTGTTAGTATATTTTCCAAATATCGATATTTTGGTTGTTGCAACGATTTCGAGTACACGTATACGTTCTCGAAACGTACACCGTGCGGACTTTCCACCAAGCTTATCAAGACGTTTGTCTTGCCGCAATTCGACGGACCGCAGATGATACCGCGTATAGAATCGGTAGCATGTCTCTATGTTTGCGTACCTCTTTCGTTAACTGTATCCTATCGTCAAAGTTTGTGGGACCGGTGCACTTGTACACAGTACAATTGGACACGGTGCAAACGGACACGGTGCAAATAGACACGATATTTTGCCCACGGTTCAATTGGACACGGTTCAATTAGACACCGTTCAATTGGACACCGTTCAGTTGCACACCGAAAGATGCGCACCGTTCAGTTGCACACCGTGTTATTGCACACCGAAAGATGCGCACCGTTTAGTTGCACACCGAAAGATGCACACTGTTCAGTTGCACACCGAAAGATGCGCACCGTTCAGTTGCATACCGTGTTATTGCACACCGAAAGATGCGCACCGTTTAGTTGCACACCGAAAGATGCACACTGTTCAGTTGCACACCGAAAGATGCGCACCGTTCAGTTGCACACTGTTCAGTTGCACACTGAAAAATGGGCACCGTTCAGTTGCACACCGTGTTATTGCACACCGAAAGATGCGCACCGTTTAGTTGCACACCGAAAGATGCACACTGTTCAGTTGCACACCGAAAGATGCGCACCGTTCAGTTGCACACCGTTCAGTTACGCACAAATTATTGTCACGAAAAGATGTGTTCTGTTTACTTGCTTGTTTCATGTATTCGCATTATTAATTAACAGACGGAAGGAAATAAAAATAATAAATTAAAAATATATATAATTATTGTTCTGGTAATTATTTAGTTTAGGGGCCTCACCTCAAATATCGATGAAATTATGCTCAATCGACGCGTTTTTGCACGAAACGAAAGAATCTGGCAGAAAAAAGTGTCGCTCTGCCCCGCGACGCGAGATATTAATCGTTAAAGTTGACAGGAATCAGGTTATGATTCCTGTCATACCGACGACATGTAGCAACACTGAACGTGCCCTGCGGCCACATGCGCATGCTCAGTGGCCGCACGCGCATGCTCAGTGGCCGCACGCGCATGCAAAAGTGCGCCAATTTTAAATGATGAATCAATCGTGCAGAATAACCAAGCATCTCGATTCAAGCAGTTAGGTCTCACGCTGGGAGTTTCTTTAGTTTAATTATGCGGGGGAAGGGGCTCCGCCGCAGGCGGAGCCCCTCCCCCGCCTAATTGCGTACTGTTTATACGCATGTGTATAATACATGTGTATATATAAAACATATGTATACAGTACATGTGTATAATACATGTGTATATATAAAACATATGTGTATAGTACATGTGTATAAACAGTACGCAATTAGGCGGGAGAGGGGCTCCGCCTGCGGCGGAGCCCCTTCCCCCGCATAATTAAACTAAAGAAACTCCCAGCGTGAGACCTAAATGCTTGAATCGAGATGCTTGGTTATTCTGCACGATTGATTCATCATTTAAAATTGGCGCACTTTTGCATGCGCGTGCGGCCACTGAGCATGCGCGTGCGGCCACTGAGCATGCGCATGTGGCCGCAGGGCACGTTCAGTGTTGCTACATGTCGTCGGTATGACAGGAATCATAACCTGATTCCTGTCAACTTTAACGATTAATATCTCGCGTCGCGGGGCAGAGCGACACTTTTTTCTGCCAGATTCTTTCGTTTCGTGCAAAAACGCGTCGATTGAGCATAATTTCATCGATATTTGAGGTGAGGCCCCTAAACTAAATAATTACCAGAACAATAATTATATATATTTTTAATTTATTATTTTTATTTCCTTCCGTCTGTTAAAATTAATAATGCGAATACATGAAACAAGCAAGTAAACAGAACACATCTTTTCGTGACAATAATTTGTGCGTAACTGAACGGTGTGCAACTGAACGGTGCGCATCTTTCGGTGTGCAACTGAACAGTGTGCATCTTTCGGTGTGCAACTAAACGGTGCGCATCTTTCGGTGTGCAATAACACGGTGTGCAACTGAACGGTGCCCATCTTTCAGTGTGCAACTGAACAGTGTGCAACTGAACGGTGCGCATCTTTCGGTGTGCAACTGAACAGTGTGCATCTTTCGGTGTGCAACTAAACGGTGCGCATCTTTCGGTGTGCAATAACACGGTATGCAACTGAACGGTGCGCATCTTTCGGTGTGCAACTGAACAGTGTGCATCTTTCGGTGTGCAACTAAACGGTGCGCATCTTTCGGTGTGCAATAACACGGTGTGCAACTGAACGGTGCGCATCTTTCGGTGTGCAACTGAACGGTGTCCAATTGAACGGTGTCTAATTGAACCGTGTCCAATTGAACCGTGGGCAAAATATCGTGTCTATTTGCACCGTGTCCGTTTGCACCGTGTCCGTTTGCACCGTGTCCAATTGTACTGTGTGCAAGTGAAGGCCACTCAAAGTTTGTCACTTTGATCGTCCGCGATTATCGTACGAACCGCATTTTACCTCCCCTCCACAACGAATGAAAAACAGTATCGAGTAAGCTGGCCTATTTATAGAGGCGCGTAGAGCTGAGATGCTCAGTCTTTGAAATGTTTTTGCTCATGTCGGATAACAGCAATATTTATTATTTAACCGCCGAGCAGTTAAAGTATGTACCAAAGGTTATTCTACCACGACAGTTTTATAATTACATAGATTATTTGTGGGATAAGCTTCCCGAACATATCAAGGCAGATTCGGAGGTTCAGCAATATCATCGCTATTACGAACATTACAATCAACCGTGGCAACGAACGCACATCGACGGTCCGCCGCCGTTGATAAAGAACTGCGGCGAATGTCACCGAAGATAGGTCGAGGTCTGTTGAATCGCACTTTCGATCGAATTACATATCCCCGGCTATCAATTTTGCGGTCCGGAAACTCGTTTAGAAACACGACTGGCAAGAGGTGATCGGGGTATTAATCCATTGGACGCAGCGTGTCGCGAGCATGACATAGCCTACTCGCGTAGCAACGATCTCGCAGAACGACACGTCGCCGACAATATACTCGCGAAAGTACGAAAACGTGTCACCGCGAAAGATTCGACTCTCGGAGAGAGAGAGAGCTGCTAGACAATCGTCTGGGCGGCCATAAAGGCTAAGATGAAACTCGGTATGGGTTTGAAAATGAAGAAAAAGAAGAAGAACAAGCGAATACTTCCGGTAGCAAAACACGGCGGTATCCTGCCGATCCTACCGTTGGCGTTGTTGGGGGTTCTCAGGTTCGTTGGTCGGTGGAGCGGCGGGAGTCGCAAAGGCCGTGAAAGATAACAAAGCCGCGCGGCGTCAGCTGGAAGAGGTGCAACGTCACAATCGCGTCATGGAAGGTCACGGACTTTATCTCGCTCCGTACAAACGCGGACGGCGAGTCTCGAGAAAAAAAAACGTCGAGGAGACGCTAAAAATCCCCAAGGGTGTAACTACCAACGTACAACTGCTGCAACAACTGGCAAAACGTATGCGCATTCCATATTTTAGAGGTATTTTCATGCGCGACTCGTTACCGATCGGCGGTATAGGTCGAAACGAGAGTGACATCGTGAATTTGGATAATGCTGAGGGACCGGGTACTCACTGGGTGGCGTACGCGAAGAGGGGAGATCGTGCCATATATTTCGACAGTTTTGGCAATCTTCGACCACCGAGAGAATTGGCGCAGTATCTGAAGAACAATATAATAGAGTATAATCGCACGCCTTATCAGCGATACGATCAGAGCAATTGCGGACAACTGTGTCTGCGCTTTCTACAGTCGGTTGACAATCAATTTAAAGACTGGCGTTGCGCTGTTTAAAATCAGTATTCATTCAAACATGTCACTGACATTTACGCTCACCGGCAAGAGCAGCATCTTCGCGGTAAGCTACTTTCCCGCCGTGGATTTGAGCGATGGCGATTACGAGCTTGGTCTGACAGATTTTGAAACCTGTCACACGATACCAAATGTAAATTCGTCGAATAATAAATTCTACTTTGACGACGACAAAGAGATTACCATTCCCGAAGGATCGTATGAACTGCGTGATATAGACATGTATCTGAAACGTGCTCTTTTATGGGACCAATCCAATAATGTCTCGACAAACGAAGATAGAGAGCACCCATCGATTATTATTCGGGGTAATAACAATACGATGAAGAGCGAGATCAAGTGCGCTTATCGGATACATTTCACAAAACCGAACAACATTGGATCGCTACTGGGATTTTCAGCGAATCGCGTGCTGGAGTCGCGACAATGACACGAATCGGATGTTCCGATAAATATCATCAACGTAAACATCACTCGCATAGAGTGCAACGTGACCGCGGGTGCGTACAGTAACGGCAAACGCGTTCATACGATACACGAATTTTCACCGAGCGTACCACCAGGATATAAGATATCGGAAACGCCGGCGCAGATCATCGCGCGGAGCGTTACGGATCTAACGATACGCGTCGCAGATCAAGACGGACGATTGCTCGATTTTCGAGGAGAAGAGATCATCGTCAGATTGCACGTACGACGGCGACAGCGATAACGCGCGACGTATGAGATGCTCGTGTTGAACGACTCGGAGCACGCGACAGATAAGAATATCTTTACGACTGCGACGATCGACGATATCATCAAATCGACATTCGGTGGCGTTAAAAAAGAGACGAGAAAGAAGCTCAACGCATGGAACGTTAAATTTTTACGATCTCTGGGATTCGCGGTACGAAACATCTGAACGCGTGAACGATAACTGAAATTCTTAAGGGGACAGAAAATCCCGCTGATATAATCTCACGAGGTGCTACTCTTCGTCAAATCAGGGACTTCGAGCTGTGGTGGTCCGGTCCGAAGTGGTTGCGAGAAGATCTGTCATCGACGTGCGGAGGTCTTCAAAATTTCGATCCGCCAGAGATTTCTGAGGAAATACGAGTAGAAGAGCGAAAGAGTGCAAATGTCTGCGCTATGACTAGTAGCGAAGATTCGATAATTCCAGGGTTGATCGACAAACACTCATCATTAACTATGATCGAACGCGTGTTGGCGTATTGTTTGCGCTACATATCTAATCTCCAGAAGAAACCGGGCGAACGAGATTTGTCAAGATTGTCGGTTTCCGAGTTGCAGGCGGCACATTATGGTCTCGTTCGGCACGTGCAAGCTACCAAGTTCGCCGACGAGATCAAGGATATAAGGGAGAATCGTGAATTGCGAGCAAGCAGCAAGATTCTACAGTTACTACCATTCCTGGACGAGAAGGGAGTTCTCAGGGTGGGCGGTCGACTCCAGTATTCGTCATGGCCGTTCAATCGAAGGCATCCTATAATTTTGCCGTCAGGAGATCGATTCTCAAAATTATTGTTCGAGAGAGCATCGTCGTTTGTTACACGCTGGTCAACAACTCCTGTTGTCTTCTATAAAGGAGCGATACTGGCCACTCAGGGGGCGCAATTTGGCGAGACAAGTTTGCCACGAGTGCATGCGTTGTGCAAGAATTAATCCACGAAGGATATTCCAAGTAATGGGACCCTTGCCGAGCGAGCGAGTACGTCCCACCCGAGCATTCACAGTCACCGACGTCGATTTCGCCGGCCCTATAACAACGCTTGTCAACAAGGGTCGAGGACGGAAGACAATAAACAAATCCTACATTGCTCTGTTCATTTGCTTCGCGACGAAGGCAATTCACTTGGAGGTTACGAGCGAGCTTACAACCGCGGCATTTCTAGCAACACTCAATCGGTTTATTGGTAGGAGAGGACGTCCACAGAAACTCTACAGCGATAACGCAACGAATTTTGTTGGCACTAATCGAGAGCTGAAGGAGGTATACCAGTTTGCTCAGGCTCAAGCTGAGGGAAGGATTGGTGAGGTGCTGTCCATCGAATGGAAGTTTATACCCCCCTCTTCGCCACACATGGACGGACTTTGGGAAGCAGGGGTGAAAGCTTGCAAACACCACTTGAAACGAGTTATGGGAAGCGCTCTATTCACCTTCGAGGAGCTCTCAACTATACTGATTCAGATCGAGGCCTGTTTAAATTCGAGGCCGTTATCCCCGTTATCGTCGGATCCGACTGACCTGCAGCCTCTCACACCTGCGCATTTTCTGGTGGGAGACTCGATGACTGGGCTTCCGGATACGGACGTGACGGATATTCAAATCAATAGATTAGACCGTTGGCATCTAGTACAGCGAGTTCAGCAGGATTTTTGGAAACGGTGGGCGACGGAGTACGTCGCTGATCTGCAAGTTCGAACTAAATGGAAGAGGGAGCAGGCAAACCTCAAGATAGGAGATTTAGTAGTTCTTCGCGACGAGAACTTCCCTCCGTTGAAATGGAAACTCGGCCGCGTTATAAAGTTGCACCCGGGCCACGATGATTTAGTGCGTGTGGTCACGATCCGAACTGAGAATGGACATTTCAAGCGTGCGATAGCTAAGGTGTGCAAATTGCCTGTATCTTCAATTAACGATGAAGAAATTAGCGTGCCTAATTTAGTGGGCGACATGTCTGAAGCGATTTAGTTAGTTCGAACGGCGCGCGCGATTTAGTCCCTAGATCCGGGTCGGTGCGGTGGCGCAATAGAGTAAGCGGTCGCGAGACCGAGAGAGTGAGCGTGGTTGCAGGCGGCGCTACTCGTGTCTGGTAACGCGCAGCAACGCGCGCGATATTGTCACGTTAAGTTAGATCGCAGTTGGATACCGATACGAACGGTCGCACCAGCGAGAGAAAGTATTATTCTGTAATTTCAAATTTTAATAAATAGTGTGTTATTTTGGAAGCGGTCCTATCTCTAGACGTACACCCAACAGTTGAAATAGACAATAATCAAATAAATAGTGAAAGACAATAATCAAATAAATAGTGATGAAAGGAGGGCAGAAAATATGCAAGAAGATGATAGGGATATTGGTGAATTGTACCCTGGTCTCACTAGTCTTACAATGCCACAGAGAATTTTTAATTATAGACTCTCCAGAGCTCGTAGAGTCATTGAGAATGCTTTCGGCATTCTTGTTTCAAAATGGACCATATTCTACAAGGTTCCATTAGTTGTAAGTTAGAGACTGCGGAGTCCATTGTCATGGCCATCATTTGCCTGCATAATTTTATTCTGGAGAGTGAGAGTGACATACTGCCTGCACATCGTATGTATCAGAATGTAGGACTTGTTGACAGAGATGGGCCGAATGGTGAGTCATTGCAAAATGGAGCGTGGAGAGCTCAAGTTTCACACCAAGCCATAATGTTGCAACGACTTGGAAGGGTGAGAGGAAACAACCCTCGGGCAGCTATTATACAAAGAGATAAACTAAGGGATTATTTTCTTACTGAAGACGGCGAGGTCCCGTGGCAATATAATTATGCACTAAGAAATGTACCAATTATTAGGGGTCCTATATAAACGTTAGTTATCTCTTCTGTACACTCTAAAGATAGATTTATACAAGCAAGTAGTGTTAAGTAATATTTGGTGTTAAGTAATATGAAAAACATTTACATATTTATTGTGTGTATAATTTTATGTAATTTCTGTATTAATATTATCAATTGAAAAAGAACATACTATATTCTTCTATTCAGCGTCAGATGTAAATGTATGTAGCAGTATAATAACATTGTATATCTTTTATATTATTTCCGGATTTGAAATTGAGTTACTAATATTTTTCACTTGCATTTGTAAACAGTTTGTTTTATTGTAATGATTTAAATGAATGTGTAAAATAAAAAACAATGAATAACATGTGTTGTGTGGCGAAAGTCGCCGTGTCGTTATTTCGACACCTAGCTGTCAGCGCTTCTTCCGAATCTTGACAAATCCACCTGAGGTGGCATTCCGAGCACCAGGTCACCAAGCCTCTTGCTTCACTGACCTGCTCCCAAAACCAAAAGCGCTGACAGCTGAGTCGGCAATGAGGAAATAGAGCACAACCGATAAAAAGCCCGCCTTTCGGAGAAGCGGCGGGCAGTACCGAACCGAAGAGTGAACCGCGCACGACCGTGTTAGTTATTACGAATTGATACAAGTTATTACGATAGTTATTACGCCCGCAAGTCAGGGCAGTGAAGTTAAGGACATATTGTAATCTGAAATATCTTTATTAAACGAATTTGATACAAGACTCTCGCGAGTGTTTCTCCCTCCATCCGGCGGATCCCAAAGAATCCTGTGCCTATCCCGAGACTCGAGGTACGGCACAACAAATTGGTGGCAGCGGTGGGATCTGCCAACCGGAAGAGAAGACATCCTGCCAGAGTCACGTCTGAAAACGGGAACGGATCAGTAAAACGGCGGTCAAACTCCACGGAGAGAAATAGCCAGCCGGATCCCGAGTGAGCAAACGACGGTAGCAGCCCCGAGTGTTATCAGCGACACCGGAGAGGCCCCGACCTACCGCACGAACTTGCCAGCCCGAGACAGCGCCGCAGGGACGCACCGAGCCAGCGAAGCAGCGCAGCAGGGACGCCGCGAAGCAGAGGCGGCAGCAAAGCAGCGAAGCGGCCCGGCAGGACCCCGACACGGAAAGCGGACACCATGCGCTGCGCGGCGATAATGTAAGTCCGATCCAAATTGTAAGCCGATAAAGGCACGCGCCGAAAATAAGCATTGTAAGCGTCTCCCGTAACCGCGTGCGCCGAAAATTAACTGCGCGATTACAGGCTACAACCGCGAGCGCCGAAAACTTTTTCGCGATTACAGAGAATTAAAGCGTAAGCGTCGATAGATGTCAGACGACTTGTCCCGGCATCCCCCTCTCAGCAACGCGTCATTCGTGCTGAGCGAGCGCGCGCAACGAGCATCGTTTTCGCGCCACGCGACTCGCGAACGACGAATTAAATCGCGTGCGGCGAAACTTAGACGCGCAACTCGATGACGCGAGCACGCCGGTGCTCGAGTTACACCCCAACGTCATCGTAGAACGCGAGTTCGAATTTTTAGACACCAGCCTTTGCGACGCGAACGAAAACCCGCGAAATAGGACAACTAACGAAAGCGGAGACGAAAACAGAGACAATCACGACAGTGACGCACACATACTGCCCCCGACCGAAGACGACGCACGATCGGATACTTCGGCCGACACTCAGAGCGAGAATCTCGGGAGAGGAGCATTCTCGCTCACGTCGTACGATAGCGACATATTCGACCCCGCGGAAGAAGACCATACACCGCGAGCAAATAAAATGAGCCAGCAACGAGCTGCAACGGGCATTTCCCCGCGCGTGGATATAACGCCCGCTCAGATAAGCGAGGAGATAAATCGGCTGGGACAGGAAGCCCAGCACCCGCACGAAACGGGCCAACGCCGAGCCCCCGAGCCGGCACGAGCGGGCTCAGACGCCCGGGACGCCGTGCTCAACGATGTCATAAACCTAATGCGCGACATGCAGGCGCGCATGGACCGCGCGGAGACTGCAGAATTCGACCGCTCCGTCGAGATGCTCCGCGCGATCCGCGAATTACAGGGACCGAATGAGTCGGATAGAATCCGGTACTTATGACCGCCCCGCCGAAGTAGGGCGCCGCGTACGCAGCCAGGGCCCACTAGACGTGACGTACGGGCGGACAAATAACGACGTCCGTAACCAGCCAGGGCACAACATCGGGTTCCTCAGCCTGAAAGAGGCCCGAAATATGATTCCCGAGATAAACGGAGAATCGAGAGAGCGCGTCCGCGAATTCATCAGCGCGAGTAATTACGCAATGAAAAACATACAGCCCGCGGACGAAACCATGCTCCTAGAGGCAATACTCTGCACAAAATTTAAAGGCAAAGCCATGACCGACTTCGACACGCGCGATATTCGCGATTTCGAACAGCTGAAACGAGAGCTCGAAACAGAATATCTAGGAAAGCGCGGTATGACCCACCTGCAGCTGGAATTCAATTCCCTGAAACAGAAACCGGGAGAGCAAGCGCAGGAATTCGGGCGTCGAGTCGAGAAGCTCGCGAGAGAACTGTACGAGGCCATGGAAGAAGGCCAAGGACACTCGCAAGAGCAGCAAAAGGCGATACTGGAAAGTATAAAAATGCAAGCGTTGCATAACTTCCAGATCGGGCTGCATGATGATATTAAGATGCTGGTCCGAGCACAGCGATATCAAAGCCTACAAGAGGCAATAACCGGCGCCAACGCCGAGGAAAAGGTTAGAGGCCCCTCCCCGCGGCACGGACAACCGGGAAACCGAAGCAAAACTAACTTTGACACGGAAAACGCTCGATACCCGGGGATTGAGGCGATACAGTGCCACAAATGTGGAGAAACAGGCCATTACGGGCGAGATTGCCGTACGAGCCGACATGCAAATAGATTCTCGTTGCCGAAAGCGGATAAGCCCGGCGGGATAAATACGATCGAGTGCACCTATTGCAGAAAGATCGGACATAAACGAAAAGAGTGTTGGTCGCTGAACGGACGACCCAACACGGAACGATCAAGCCGATCAAGAACGGACGCCACTAAAAAGGCGCCAGTAAATGGTTTAAAGGCAAGAAGGAAAAAATCGCGAGAAACAAGCGATGAATCCCCCTCCAGTAGCAGCAGCGAAGAAGACGAGAGACCAAGGAAGAATAAGACACGAGCCGCCGAGGAGTATCAAGTGGCACAGATAACGGGAAAACACAACATACATACCTTAAACCTGATAACACTGCCGATTCAAGAGGCCAAGGAAAGGCAAGACGAATTTCTTATTAGATTCAGGAGCGATCCTGACGCTAATCAAAGTAGGAAGTCTAAAAGGCGATACTATGGTGCGAGAAAAACGCCTGACGCTGATCGGAGTGACGGGACACAAGATCCACACTCTCGGAAAAGTAAAAGCAACCATAGACCTTGGAAGCCAGAAAATACGCCATACCATGTACGTGGTAGAGGACGAGTTCCCGATCGACCATGAGGGGATACTGGGGAATGATTTCCTCACAAAGCGCAAAGTCGCTATCTCACACGCCACAAAGCAGGTACACATCGGAAGAGCTACCTTTAAACTCCGACCAGATAAGAAGGTAAACTCACCACCCCGCAGCAGAGTAAGTAACGGAAAAAGTAAAGAACCTACACCAAGAATATTCATCGGACATTGTTTAATGGAGCCAACAGATTTCGAACGCCCGATAAGCATGTCTAACGGCGTGAAAAAATTAGTAGAGGCACCCACACCGCGCGTAACTCTAAGAGAGAAGCCGGTAAGTGACACAACCGACGTACTCACGTTACAAGCGACCGAGAAACGCGAATCCATTTCAGCACAATTCAAAAAGTTATATACGCAATTGCAAACTAAACATTTAAATAACAAAGAGCGAAAAGCATTAGAAAAAATTTGCAATGCATTTTATTCAAAAGAAGATAAGCTGAGCGCGACGGCGGACGCGTCAAATTTCGCCACCGGAGCCGTACGTTTCCAGGGGCCAATAGGCCAAGTTCAGCCGAACAGCCACGTCAGCAAAAAATTAAGCAAGGCAAAACAACAACTCGACAAGAAGAATAACAAGGACACGTTTAAAATAGGTGACAAAGTACTATTATACGAGACAGTGCGACGCGGACGATCGAAAAAACTCGAATCACAATGGACCGGACCGTACGTGATCCACGAAAAGCATAGCGAAGCGACATATATTATTAAAGTAAAACGACAAATGTTACGTGTAGACGCCAACCGTCTAAAAGCATTTATAAAGAAATAAAGGCTACTGCCACTCGGAACATTAGTATCGGAATTAAGAGAAGCGACAACCCACCTACCCCAATTACGAAAATTGTGCGAGTAAACCCCCCCGCCGATGTACGACTATAAAAATGTATTCATAATCCCCAAAACCTCACATACTCTATTGGCTATTAATAAAGAAGATCGAAATTACCTAAAACTAAAAGAAAGCGACCTAGACAAATGTACGCGCTCCGACACAAACAGAATTTGTATGCGATACAACCTATCCCGTATATCTCATAACAGCGTACGCACCAGGCGAGGTGCAGATTTATATAAGAGCGCGAAGAAATAATTGCGAACGACGCCACATTCTCTCGAACGTGACGTTCTGGTTAAAGACACGCGACGCGATTTCCGCACACAACTAGGAAAATAAGCATAAAATGTAACCTCCATGGAAAAAGAAAATGATAACGAAAAATTTCGTGCCTCAATTTTTCTTTTGCCACGGGGGGAGGTATGTTGTGTGGCGAAAGTCGCCGTGTCGTTATTTCGACACCTAGCTGTCAGCGCTTCTTCCGAATCTTGACAAATCCACCTGAGGTGGCATTCCGAGCACCAGGTCACCAAGCCTCTTGCTTCACTGACCTGCTCCCAAAACCAAAAGCGCTGACAGCTGAGTCGGCAATGAGGAAATAGAGCACAACCGATAAAAAGCCCGCCTTTCGGAGAAGCGGCGGGCAGTACCGAACCGAAGAGTGAACCGCGCACGACCGTGTTAGTTATTACGAATTGATACAAGTTATTACGATAGTTATTACGCCCGCAAGTCAGGGCAGTGAAGTTAAGGACATATTGTAATCTGAAATATCTTTATTAAACGAATTTGATACAAGACTCTCGCGAGTGTTTCTCCCTCCATCCGGCGGATCCCAAAGAATCCTGTGCCTATCCCGAGACTCGAGGTACGGCACAACACATGCAAAGCATGAATTTCTCTCTCTCCGCCTTTCGGCTATAAAACATCTAAAAACATCAGTATTATATTTCTTGGAAAATAAAAATAATGATATACTAGTATCACATTGTTTGTGCTAAATCAAAACTCGTACACAAATACATATTAAAAAAGAGGAATCTTTGGCACAAAAATATAATTTACTTTATAATCTTACTTAATAATAATAAACATTTAATCACATATATCATATTTATATGTGCAGAGAACAAAAAAAAAATAAACACTTGGTATAAACAAAAAAATAAGCACTTAAAAGGACGGATATTGTTGTTTTTTCGCCAACATTATATCATGTTGACAAAAAAAAAAAAAACAATCTAATCACTGCTCATTACAAAAAAGGTTAATTACTTCCAAAATTTATATTACAAGGCAACTGTTTCTCAGACTTAACTTTCTTTAAAGCAACAGAAATGCATTCTGACATGGATGATGCTTCTTTATCAACAGGATTAGAGGAAACTTGTGTAGCAGATTTGTGTGTAATGATCTTCAACACGCGAGATTATTTTTTCCATTGATGTAGCGCTTTGAATTCAAGAAATTATCTAATTCCGTCTTCTTTTTCTTGGAGAACTGATCTGGCACTGGAACTTTTATCTCATTGTTAATTTTCTGTTTGAACTTCTGTTGCAAAGTTTTGTTGCCAGAAGATACTTCTTTCAGTACTTCTTTTGCTGTAGGAGTGAAAGGAATACAATCATCAGTGTCAGAACTATGGATTTCATTCGCTAATTGCTGTGGTGGTGGCAGTGCTGGCAGTGATGTACAGCACAAGAAGCAGCTGTCATCTGTTAAAAAATGAGTAAAGAATGATTAAGAACATTGAAAAATATAGTACTAACAAAAACATCTTCATCCAAAATACTTACCGCTTGACATACTTTCAGGCATGTCTGTATTACAATTCGTGTCACGTTCCTCTGTCCTAGATTGACTTGACGGTATATTAATGACTATCGCCTGGAATCCACTATAGATTTGGAAGTAAGAGTTGATTATGAAGGTCGCTTCATGTTTGATTTTGTTCTAAAGACATAATGGATACTGTATATAGCCTGAAAAACACAATGAGAGAAAATATACTGTACTTACTGCCGTGGGGTATAATGTTGGACGAGGAATGACATTTCGCCATAATATTGAAACTCCTGGGAATCCTGGCTGGCACCTGACCCTGACCGTCCTTGCTCATAATATTTTTTATGTTGACGGGACCACATAGTCCTCAAGCTCTCCCCATCGTTTCTGGGCCTGTTCACCTAGTATGAGAGAAGTCATGACAAGACCTGACTTGACAAATTCTATAGTTCTACCATATCCTCAAATTAACTTATCTGTTCTTTTTTTTGTCAGGGTAGCCCCTATTTGAGCCCATATTTCCCTTTTGTCGAAATTTTTTAATTTTCGTGTATTTTTGGCATATAAACACTGGTTTGCGGCGGCAGTGTGGTCTAGTGGTAGAGTGCCAGACTCGTAATCTGAGAAAGCAGGTTCGAGTCCACTTGAGCACGTAAACATGGAATTTATTTCCGAAAGGTGCGCCCTCCGTGCGGAGAAAACTGGTCTCCGTCTTTCAGAAAGAGACGTTAGTCCGTTGGTCCAAAGGGTTAAGTGAGAGGAGAAGGGTAGTGATGGATGAGAATTGTAACCCTAAGGGGATCGATTAAAAACTTCCATTTACTCCATTTTTTTACTCCACTGGTTTGCTTCAACGAGCTTGATAAGCTCTAAATCATAAATCTCTTCGGGTTGCGCGAATTCCATTTTCGTTGAAACACTACTGAAGCAAGGCTGATGATCGATAATGAGATCGCAGCGTGGACGTACGTAAAGTACAGAAAAACGTGTCGTAAAAGGTTATTGTGCAATAATATTGTACAGAGAAAAACATATCGTTAAAGACTATGTACAATATAGCCTTTTATGTCACATTTTTCTCTGCCTTACTTACGCCCACAATTACAACAGATGTAAGCGTTCTTCTTATTAACAGCCTTTACTTGAAATGCCTCCCAATTCCCAAACGACCCAAACTTCGACCTCGATAAATATGGCAGATACATATCGTTCTCTGATTGGTCAGTCATAATCTAATCCTAAGTCATAAGTCGTAAGAGATGGCATTTGGCCAATCGCTTACGATCGCCGATTACAGACTTCCGATTGTCTTACGATACGTTTACGACTTTGTTCCGACTCGCTTCCGACATCTGACTAATGACTAACGACTCATTGTAGACTGACCATTAAACGTACGCTCGACGTTACACCGTATGCTCGATCTTGATCTGTGCATCGACGCGATGTTCCATCGATTGAGTAGAATTGTCGAGACGGTCGATGTCAAGTTCACGCAATTCTCCAATATCGCGTCCACTGTAACGGATTCTACACAAGTATCGGAAGTAATACGCGCTAGCGATGCCTTCAATAAACATCAGCTCGTCGATTGTGAGCTCGCAGCTTTATTTTTTAGTGCGCTTCCGTAGTACGTAAGAACAAAAAAATATGTAAAAGAAAAAGAATAAAAAATGTATTTTTTCAAGTATAATTCATGACATAATTTCTTCGCACGCATTTCCATTCGAACCGTATATGCGACGTTCGCCAGAACTCGGGCCACTTAAAATTTAAAGTATCGTATATCGTAAACTGAGAAGCGAGTGCCGATGCTCCGGCGAACGTCGACGCTCGCCTATGTGGTGCCAAAGCTCCGTCGAACCCTTGCTCGCCATTGTAGTGCGAGACATATTTTATCTTAATTACTTTTCGTCGGAAAGGACTGTCCGTTGTATAAACTGTCATCATATTTTTCTCTGGCGACTTTCTACCCGCTTCGTTCTACAACCGTTGAATTCAGTCTCATCGAGTCCGCGAACGGTTACAGACGCGTGTTCGGACGTGTTTTTTTTTGTGATTTTTTTACGAGTTTTGTGAAAACTTTTTTTTATTTTTTTTTATAACGAGTTGTTTTTTGTGATGCCTCCGCGCATATCTTTCGAAGACGCTAGGGATATCGAGAAAAGTGAGATCCAGGGGGAGTGCTCGATGCTCCCGAGTTTGAAGACGCTAGACAGGAATTAGAGGAATTCTCTGATAGTGATATTCAGGGAGAGAGGCCCGCTGCTCCCGAACCCCCGCGTCAGGCAGCTCAACCACCCGGCATCGGACGCGGGCGGGCGCAACTAATCGCTGCCGTCCTCGCGGACATCGAACGCAGGCGGCGGGCTCAACCGGACGCTTACCACCTGCGTAGCCGTCGGACGGGCGCAACTGCACGCTTCCATCCGCGCAGCCATCGGACGCGGGCGAGCTCAACCGCATGCGGACCACCGCGGGCAGAAGTGCACGCGGACCATCGCGCGGCCATCGGACGTGGCCGAGCAAAAGTGCACGCGGATCACCGCGCGGCCGTCGGACGCGGGCGGGCGCAATTGCACGCCGACCACCGCGCGGCCGTCGGACGCGGGCGCCGGGCACAATTGTACACCCAAAAAGAAGTATTCTATTTACAAAGTGAAATTGCCTGTAATCTCATATTCTAAGCAAAAACTTTTACAGAAAGAGTATTCCTCTGTCTTAAAGTGGACTATTCATCAAGAATCTATTACATATTATTCTAACGGTTTTCCTCTTGTATTAAGAGGGAATATGTTTACTTGAAGCGCGGGCTGTACGACGGGCCGCGCGCGGCGCGGCGAGAGAGTTCGGCTCGCGCCCGCTACGCGGCGCATCGCCGGTATATTCTCGCGTGATTAAGATTCAACATCGACTTCTATATCTAGAGCAGCTCGGTAAGGTTTCTCCAGCGTTCTTAAGTTCGCTATTCAGGGCGTGCTCACTAGCAGGGCCTCTGACATAACTCTTTTTGATCACGAAGTGTGCTTCTCATCCGGGGTCTTCGTTTAATCAAATGTATTATAGAGAGAGCAAAATTCAAAAATTTGTTTGCATTAACGCAACCAAATTATTTGTTTGGTTTGTTAACAAGAAAAAATTGATATTAGGAATAACAAGATCGTACTATAGATGCAAGACGAAATTCCTCTAATTGTAAGAATATTGTGCTTAGAATATTTTCCTCTTGATTTTAAAGGATTCCTCTTGAGGTCATATATAAGAATAAAATCCTCTAAGATTTAGAAAATTCCGCTAAAACTAAAATTATTTTTTTTTTTTTTTTGGGTGTATGCCGACCACCTCGCGCAAGGTCGGGGGTTTCGTCCTACCGCGGAGGATGAAAGATTGGCGGACGAGGCGCTCGACGAATTTAATCACCGCGTGGCTGTGGCTCAACACGCTCGGGCTTTAGAAATCGCGGGTCCTCCCGTCAACCGCCCTGGCCGCCAGAATCCGCGGGAGGTGTTATTGGCCGCGTTGAGACGGATGATGGAGGGACGCGGCCATGAGGCCCTCCCTTGTTGAGACTAAGGTAAAATTTTTTTTCTAAATTAATAACGCGGGTAGGAATGAAAGAGACGTGACGCGCGCGCGTCTTCCCCCCCCCCCCCCCCCCCCCCCCCACGGCCGGACGGCGGCGCTAGCCCCTTTGTCACCGATATGTTTAGTGTGTGTGAAGCTAGCGTCTCGTTTTGCGGAAACTCACGAATTATTGAGAGTTCTGACTTCCTTTTCAATAGTTCTAGAGTTCCTGATACTTTAAACAAATAGTTCTGGCCATTAAAGCCAAAAAACGCGTTAGTACAAACTGAGACGCTAGGTTCACGCAGCGTCTCACTTTGTCCTACACAAGTTCCACCACTGTATCTTATCAGATTTTGCGAGATCTATAGTTCTATAACAGTTCTATAAAGAGTTCTGCCATATAAAAGCAAAAAAATTAATTATAAGGTACTAAAAAAAAATTACAATGTAACGAGTATACCGAGTTGAGACGCCAGTTGAAATCTCGGAGTTCCGGTTTATGTAAAATATTTTTCGAGTAGTTCTGAGCATACTGAAGCATTTTCTAAAGAGTTCCGAGCGTTAGAATCTTCGTATTATATTTTAAAAAATTAATCTTAACCGAAAAGTAATCATGACGGAAAACGATGAGACGCTGTGCGAAATCTCGGAGTTACGGTTTATATAAAATATTTTTCGAGTAGTTCTGAGCATATAGAAGCAATTTCTAAAGAGTTCCGGGCATTGGCAACGTTGTATAATTTTTAAATAAATTAATAACGCTCGAAAGTCAGGAATTTATCGAAAATAGGTGACGCTGGCCGTATTTCGACAGTTCTGTGAGTTCTGTTATAATTTTCGTGTAGTTCTGAACGTGTTTTAACGTTTTCTCAAGAGTTCTGGCGATAAGCATTATTTATTCATTTTTTAAATAATTTTTATCGCCTGAGAAAGACGCATTTACGGGTATATGGGTGAGACGCTGTAGGAAATCTCGGAGTTCTGGCTTATATAAAATATTTTTCGCATAGTTCTAAGCTTACTGAAGCAATTTCTAAAGAGTTCCGGGCATTGGCAACGTTGTATAATTTTTAAATAAATTAATAACGCTCGAAAGTCAGGAATTTATCGAAAATAGGTGAGACGCTGGCCGTATTTCGACAGTTCTGTGAGTTCTGTTATAATTTTCGTGTAGTTCTGAACGTGTTTTAACGTTTTCTCAAGAGTTCTGGCGATAAGCATTATTTATTCATTTTTTAAATAATTTTTATCGCCCGAGAAAGACGCATTTACGGGCATATGGGTGAGACGCTGTAGGAAATCTCGGAGTTCTGGCTTATATAAAATATATTTCGTATAGTTCTAAGCTTACTGAAGCAACTTCTAAAGAGTTCCGGGCATTGGCAATGTTGTATAATTTTTAAATAAATTAATAACGCACGAAAATTATAACAGAACTCACAGATCTGTTGAAATACGGCCAGCGTCTCACCTATTTTCGATAAATTCCTGACTTTCGAGGGTTATTAATTTATTTAAAAATTATACAACGTTGCCAATGCCCGGAACTCTTTAGAAATTGCTTCAGTAAGCTTAGAACTATGCGAAAAATATTTTATATAAGCCAGAACTCTGAGATTTCCTACAGCGTCTCACTCATATACCCGTAAATGCGTCTTTCTCAGGCGATAAAAATTATTTAAAAAATGAATAAATAATGCTTATCGCCAGAACTCTTGAGAAAACGTTAAAACACGTTCAGAACTACACGAAAATTATAACAGAACTCACAGAACTGTCGAAATACGGCCAGCGTCTCACCTATTTTCGATAAATTCCTGACTTTCAAGCGTTATTAATTTATTTAAAAATTATACAACATTGCCAATCCCCGGAACTCTTTAGAAATTGCTTCAGTAAGCTTAGAACTATACGAAAAATATTTTATGTAAGCCAGAACTCCGAGATTTCGCACAGCGTCTCATCGTTTTCCGTCATGATTACTTTTCGGTTAAGACTAATTTTTTAAAATATAATACGAAGATTCTAACGCTCGGAACTCTTTAGAAAATACTTCAATATGCTCAGAACTGCTCGAAAAATATTTTACATAAACCGGAACTCCGAGATTTCAACTGGCGTCTCAACTCGGTATACTCGTTACATTGTAATTTTTTTTTTAGTACCTTTGCGACCCGTTTTTCTTCGGTCTCGCTAGCCGAAGGGGCGCGGCCGCAAATTACCTGTAAAAGACGGTAGCTCCCCGGTATCCGCGAAAATATTTTCACGACGAAATCCTCTAATGGGCGCCAGGTGCGATTACGCGCACCACGTTTCAATAGCTCAATCCCATACGCGGTTACACAACGCTAACTCAGGGTGTCAGTTCTTTGTCGAGGGAGGTGAGGAAGGAGCGTAACGCAATCAGCACACAGTAAATAACAAGATAAAGAATATAGTATATTTCATAAACGAAACAGAACCCGGTAATCACGCAACGAGCGAAAATTCGCAAGACCGATAATACGTTTCATAACGAGACAGAATACGATAATCACGCAACAAACGAGAATTCGCAAGACCGAGGGTATTCGCCTCGATTCCCGAACACGCAATTTCACACGCACACGATTTGACTGTCGGCCGCGCGAGCTTCCGAGGAGGGCTTTATGAGGCTTTTCCGGGCTCGATCTCGGCCGCTTCGCGATCGCACACTCCGCTGGAATGCAGGAGTAATCTCACCGGCACTCGCAACAGCGGGAGCCGGTAGCCACGTGCAGGATATAACCTGATCGACACAACGGTACTCTAATCGACAATCACGCGCGACAATTATTCGGACCGAGATCGAGCTCTAATTACCGTGGTAGCACCGGAGTGGAGATCTTACAAGGTCGCTCGCTGTTGCTCGGCTGCGTCGGGACACTTTTCCGGGGGTGGCTCCTCGGCTGCGGCTGATTCGACAGTGACGAGTGACCGGCCCGGCGGGACCACGCTGGGCCCCCGCGCATGCGCCTCAAGCTCGCAATTTTCCGCCCTGCCGTAATGTGGCGCGTGCCGCTCCGCTCGCGGCACCGCTCAATCCGCTGCCTGCCCGCGGTATTTTCAATTGGCTGTTCGACTGCGGGCCCACTTCAGGATCAGCCGGGCTGGCCAGGCCACGGCTACGCTGCTCGGTGCCCTTGGTACCGTCGGGAGAGGCGTCTGGGTCGTGCACCCGCTCTGCAGTAGCGGTGCCGTACCCCTCTATATATCTGCTGCGGCGGGCTTAGATGTGCTGGGCGAGACATTTCCTGCGCCTCTGCGGCGGTGGGCCCCAGCGGTCCGCCCGTCGGCCAACCACTTCGCCTAGCGCTCCCCAAGCGTCCGTCCTTCCCTCGTTGCGACATGAAAGTCGTCACAAATCTCCGTCGTTGATCCCACGCTCCGGCACCACCTGTCGCACTTACATCTAGCTTACAGAAAAGATAACGATTATTAGCGCTATTAGCCCTCCCCTACTAGTGTCGAGGCGCCATCCCCGACCTTCCCCTCGGCCGAGCTACCGCCTGGGAGGTAGACGCGACAATGTCACGTCACAACTCCCCCCTCCCAGACGAGTGCCGAGGGGAATTTGGCCCCGACAACAGCGACCACCACTCCGGCACCGGCCAACGCCGCCATGCCATCACTACCCAGATAACAAGATACTTCCACAGTACTGGTACGATAAACGTACGTCGTACTTTGCGTATCGGTACTGTAGCTACCACGTACGTGCGTACCGTAGGTGTACGTTACCAGTACACCGTATTTGGTACGCAGTACGGTTACCGTAGCGCTACTGTGCGCTTGATGTAGAGTTATGATCGTACGTTGTACTCTCACGGTACCAATAGTGTACTAGAACGAGAATGCATTATCGTACCGGCTTTTTCCCCATCCCATTATATATTTATAAAGGTTATACGTTTAAAAAAACATTATTTCAATTTAATTGTGATTAAATTATACAAAATTTATTCATTTAAACACATTATATAATAATTCATATATACATGATAAAAGTACGAAACAAAATTTTCATATTATATATATATAATATTATAATACAAAATATGTATATAATTAAAAGGTAATAATTAACAACTATATATAATATATTGTATAATCAAATAATTAGGACTCTCGATAATGAACAAAATAAAATTAGAGCACGCTATGAGAATCAACGCGGTTATTTGTGCGTGATTAATCAAAATTTATTTAATTCTTCTTAACATCTTCGTCCGAGCGTTTCGGCTTCGCATTGAGCCATCATCAGCGGCATAACAAATACAATTTAATACTCACGATCTTAAATTAAATTGTATTTGTTATGCCGGTTATGATGGCTCAATGCGGAGTCGAAACCGCTCGGACGAAAATCTTAAGAAGAAATAAATAAATTTTGATTAATCACGCACAAATAACCGCGTTGACTTTAATGATTTGACAATAAGAGTCTCAGCACGGTAAATTGTGCGCTTTATATTTTATTATAATATAAATACTTAAATAATATAAACGTTATATTAACAACGTTTCGATCCTTTTTTGGATCATCTTCAACGCATACTGATAATGAATTAAAAATTTATATTGTTTATATTGTTTAATTACTTAAATTATAGTAAAGTATAAAGCGCACAAATTACCGCGCCTGGGCTCTTATTGCCAAATTTATGTATAGATTTGATATAATTAATAACTGTAATGAAATTGTATTAAAAAGTCATGTGGAAGGGAAAGGGCCCCATCCCCGCCCTTTCCTGTGAGGCACAACCAAATATTTGCCCCTCCATACCATTTATCCTGAAAAAAAGAAGAAATGAATTAGGGATGAGAACGGCCCCACCCCGCCGTCCTCTGTGAAGCACATCCAAATTTATTACTGCTTCTCCAAGCAAAAAAACACAAAATACAAAAAATACATACCGCCATACTAACAGTCTGGTGGACTGCTAAAAAGGACTATATTATCACTCTTATTGTTGTATGGATCTGGAATTATATTATTTATTAATAGAAATTAATAATATTTTATTTATTTGTTATTTAAGGCTCCTGGTCCCTGCCATGATGTAACAAGACAGGTGTAGCATTTCCAAGGATGCGCAGTCGTCAATTTTCTTTCACCGATCAAAAATTTATCCGAGATGCAAGAAGGAACATGGTTCCTCCCCTAATATATAATATCTTCATGATGTAATTTCTTAGATTGACCTTTTTTTGATATTATATATTGTATTTTGTTTGCGGAGAAACTATGCCAACGTGTCAATTCCGGACAAAAATTTGATTGGTTGTTTTCTATTCTTCGGCCATTATTATGCGCAATGCTACACCTGTCTTCTTATCGTAGTGGTCCCTGCTACAACTGTCCTTATGTAATGACGTCAGAAGCAAGAAATGGCACGTTGAAAATCTTTGCATGGTATTTCCAAATAAAAAGATATTTTGCACAAAATAACACTTCAGATCACTTCAGCACACTTCAAAAATACTTCGAGTTCTATCCATTTCCCTTGACAATTAATAAACAGTCGTAAAATGAATGTAATATGAAGCCTAACCATGCACGTTTATGTACCTGCGCATAAACCTACATTGTTAGGCTTTGCATTACATTCATTTTACGACTGTTTATTAACTGTCAAGGAAAATGTGTAGAACTCGGAATATTTTTGAAGTGTGCTGAAGTGATATGAAGTGTTATTATGTGCAAAATATCTACTCTTTATTTGGAAATACCGTGCAAGAATTTTCAACGTGTCATTTCTCGCTTCTGATGTCATTAAATAAGGATAGTTATAGCAGGGACCAGGAGCCTTAAGATTAATAATTTAAATTTAACAAATTTTTATAATTTACATTATAATTACTATATGTATATTATTATACCTATTCTTTATTTACCATTTTCTGTCAAATATTCATGCTCGTCGTTGTCCTCCGTTCCATCCGTGTCCTGGGTGTCCATATCATCGGCGTTTTCTCCCTCCGTGTGCTGGGTCTCCTCTGATTCGTTGTCCTCAGCTTCCTCCTGGATGTTTTCAAATCCCGTGTCCTCTTCCGGGTTATTCATTCGCCGGCGTCGATTGAGTGGAACTTCCTCATTTTCTTCCTCATTTTCTTCCTCACTTTCTTGATGAAGAGGAGCTTGTCGTCGTTTCCTGTTGTAACGCCATTTTCTAGTTTTAAGGCTTTTTAAAGCCTTCTCCAAAGCGTCATAAAATTGGACCTTATTGGGGTTGGGAAAATGTTTGTTGGCGTTTATGGCATCTAGAAAAATTTATGAGAAACACCTTAGTTATCGTCATGTATATTCAATGTAGAATATAAACACGAACGGTATTTTTTTACGAACCTTGACATGCTTGAGCAAAGCGACTGTCTCGCAATTTGCATCCCCCTGGTCCTGTTCTTCCATTCAAGGTGAGGTATGTAGAAACCTCCTCATCTTCGGGAAATACGCTGCGAAAATACTCTGCAGCGCAATCAACTGGATTGGTCCGTCCAAGATAAACAAAGTATCCCACCTGTAACAAAATTTTTGTAGTAAACTGAATTAAATATATATTTAGAAAAAAATTCTTACCAAATCATTGTAAATATCTTCGTCAACTTCTTCGAAGGCTAAAAAATCGTCCACAGTTCTAAATACAATTCCTTCTGGCTTCACTGATCTTCTTATTGCAGACTCTCGCGACAGTTGTTTAATGGCTTTTATATTTTCACTGCAGGAAAAAATTAAATTATGGGATTAAAAATTCATTTATAGTATGTTGCTTGCTGTTCTTCAGTAAAATTGTTAATACTTACTCGAATTTCTTTTCAATCGAAATTTGTCGCTCTTCCATCCGATGTAGTTGCGTCATAATCATTCTGAAATAAAATTAATGTCTTTATTCATGCACATAGATGACTATTGTTGTAATCCTTTTTGAAACTTACTGTACAGATCGTATTATATCAGAAGATGTTTCCCCGTCTTTCGTCCACTCTTCGTCATGTCCTTGTCTGGCTGGAGATAGGCGATTGCGTTGTACAGATGATGGTGGTGGTCGTGATAATGTTTGTTTATGTTGTGGTGATGACTGTGGTGGTTTTGATAGTGGATGACTGTTTTGTGTGAATGATTTTGTGGCTGGTGAAAGAGAGCGTGATGATATTTGTTTATGTTGTGGTGGTAGTTTTGATGATGGATGACTATTTTGTGTTAATTTTGTAGCTGGTGAAGGAGAGCGTGATGTTCGTTTATGTTGGGATGGTAGTTTTGATGGTGGATGAATATTTCGTGTGGATGATTTTGTAGCTGGTGAAGGAGAGCGTGATGATGTTTGTTTATGTTGTGGTGGTGGTTTTGATGGTAGATGAATATTTTGTGTAAATGATTTTGTAGCTGGTGAAGGTGAGTGTGATGAGATGAATCTATGCTGTAATGGTGCTGATGGAGGGGGCATGTGTTCATGTGATTGTGCAGATGAGAATGATGATGATGATGAAGCATGCAGGGATGATGATGCTGGGGATTGTGAATGTTGCTGTAATGGTGCTGTCTGTCTTTGTGTAGTTGTGATGTTTTGTGCCCTGTGTCCTTGTGTGTTCTTTCCGCCTTCTTGAGAACGGGATGTGCGATATTTTGCAATATCCGCATTCAGCGATTGCAATGTCTCAAGTTTATGCGTCTTGTCCGCTCCTCTTCCTCTCCCTCGTTGACTCATCTAAATAATAATTTGAGAGAACTCACCTAATGAAGGCATCTTAATCTCTAGTATGTAGAATGACTGCAACTATCCAGACGTCAACAATAGGATCTCTATGCCCTTCAGTGTGCCAATAAGGCATGCGAAAACATTTACTCTTCACTTCATACAGATTAATTACGTTGACTTCATCAGATAATAAGGAACATCGGAAGACACCTACTGATGACGATGGCAAACCAACATCGAAAAAATCTTCAACTCTGCAAAACTCTTTAACCGCCAACTGATAATGCTCACGCGAGAGAATGATGCTCTGAACAAGACAAACCTTTGGATTCTGTAATATTATCGTATTATCCTGATTCTTTACCGATATACGAAATTTTCCTGTGTCTAAGATCTGAAATTGACGACTATCTAGGGGAGTATCAAAAACTACAGGACTAACCCAGGGTCTACTGGAACGTACCACTTCCTCAGTTACATGTACGATGTTTTGTGTAACTTGTAACTTTTCAAGTCGCCTATTTACGATTTGCTGCAAATGTTGATGAGGCTTCCGGCAAGCTTTGCGGAAATACGTCATATTATTTTCATATGGAAACATGGACAATTCATTCAATGAACCAAAGCGTCTTGCGTCATCTGCGAGATGTAAAAGACAATGAGTAATGTAAGAAAGAAATTCTGGACCATATATATCTTCTGCTCTATTTACAAAAATGTTTATTGCTGTGTGTGCAAAATCAAGACGGTCTTCTGATAAGGAAGAACTGACCAGAATTCGAATGGCGGAATGTAATAGAAGAAAATGTTTATATGCAGCAGGATTTATAAGTCCATAATAGACAACTGGGGCAGTATACAAAAGAAGTTGGCGATTTTTCGTAGCTTTAAACCCTCCATATTTCTTCATTAATTGCGGTTTTCGTGAAAATTCCTTAGGGCAGTAATTCTTAACTTGCTGTAGACGTGTAGTAATAATGTCAAGTGATCTGGCTGAAAGTTTTAAATTTATATTATATTTTCCATCAACAAAAACGCTATTTATTTTTGGGACGACACCAAGAAAAACAGTGTGCATCAAGTCGAAGACCGTTTGAGTTACCAACCCTATCCCTAAAGTAAGCAGAGCAGAGTCAGAATCTGTATGATGTTCTCCATCAATGCGCTGTCTGTACTCTTCGTCTGTACGGGGCCTGTGCTGAATACCACGATAAGCTACTACTCCACGACGAAGCCAATTTCCCCGAATCCAACATTTTGAACACGGAAATATACTGCCATGGCCTTTATGACCCAATACAAAAGCTCGCGCAGGAGAATCAGCTATGAAACATCTCAATTCAATTACTTTCAATTGATTATGAAAAACAACTCCACGATTTAATACATCCTGAACTTCATTCACAAAATATTGGAATAATTCCTGCGCATTACTTGGTTTTGATGACCCTCGCCAGACGCCTACAATTTCTGGTTTACTTCGACGAATATTTGCAATCCTAATTTGTATTGGCCACATTTGAATTTTGCCCTGTCCATCTAGTGTTGCACCATCTGTGCTAAAGTCTACCATCAAAGTGTCGAGTGGAATCAGTTCCGGAGGGGTTTGTTGAAGAATAGAAAGAATTCCTGTCTCAAATCCTAAATGGAGATATTCACCCCCTGCAATGTTAAGTGTGGGATGCGCGGTACGTGGAGTCTTTAAAAGCGTTCTACTATCCTTTGGCAACGTAGATAAACAAGGATGTGTTCGAACAACCTGTAAAACAGCATTTATTTGCGAATGAGACATATCACTGCGTACGAAGACTTCAGCAAGGCGTTCTTGAAAATTATCAATAGTATCTCGAGGCTCAATATCCACCGCATCATCATAATCTGAAATGGATTCAGCATCGTCTGAAGAATTTAATACTTCATCGACCTCATTAAAAGCTAATTGTACATCATTAGCTGATGCATCAGAAGATACAGAAATTTCATCTTCCTCAGTCTGACTGCATTCTGCAAGAATTTGACCTTCGTCAACAAAGTCTGAATCGGCTCTAGCATTAGCAACATCTAAATTATGCTGTTGTAAACATTCATATTCATTACGTGCATCTCTTTCTAATTTTTCCAAACGACGACGATGGACTGCAGATAGTAAATGATAAGGCTTGCGACTGCGCCTGTTTGCCAAACGCAACATACTGATAAAATGAAATATGAACAAAAGAAATAGACAAGACGAAAAAAATTACAACTCAAGAAAGAGTAAATAGTCTGAAGTAAAAAAACCTAAACAAAAAAAGACAAGTTTTTTCTGGTTAACATAAAACTCAATGATATGTAGTGAGACCCTAAAAAGAATATAAATGAAATTATGTGTACTGTTTACCAATATGTTTGCAAGTGATTGACGAAAATAATTTATTATTAGGAGTCTCTCTAAAAATAGTCTTAATAAATAAGAATAAGATAAATAAAATACCTGCAGCAAATTATACAAACCTCGTCCGTTGAAATTACTTCAGCAATCTGACCTGTAGATTAAGAATTAATGAAACGGTGTAAAGCATAAAATGATTGAAAATACGTACAATTAAACAAACACATTTGTTAAATTAAGTTTCTATTTAACCATTAAATCATTATTACTAATTGAAAATTCATAATAGTGTATTGACAATATAGACTGAAAATTAAACTATCCTGTACTATGAAATCTAACAAGGGAAGGCTTAGAACTAAATTCTGCCAAATTTGATGAAACTTGGCAGGATTCCCCAAAGAAAATTCCCTCGAATGTAACGATACTCCTATTTAGATGCCAACGGTCAACCGTTTCCGATATTTTAATAATCAATTTTAATATTTAGTAGCGTCTTTAGAGTAGAGTTTATTAGGATATTCACAGACAAGTATTTGTAGCGTAGTGGATATGGTAACTACCCTCACAATTATTTTATACGTTATTTTATATTATAACTATTTCTATTATAATTTATATAATATACATTTTTTATATCAAAATAATTTATTTTTTATATCAACAATATAATTATTTTTGTCGTAAAACATTGATGTTATAAAAAAACATTATTATAAAAAAATTAACTGATTGTGGGATTTAAACGAGTTTACAAATTATGAAGCAATTACTTATCCACTACGCCAAATACTTGTATGTGAGTATCCTAATAAATTCTACTCTAAAAATGCTATATTTATTATTAAAATATCTCGGAAACGATTGACCGTTGGCACCCAAATTAGGATATCATTCATTACATATTTGAGAAAATTTTCTCTGTAATCCTGTCAAGTTTCATTAAAATCGGCGGAGTTCAGTTCTGAGCCCTCTCTTGTAAGACTAAAATTAACACGCTTCTAAGTTCATCTTACTGTTCATCTAACAGTGGTCTGACTTCTAAACGGTGTGAATTAGATTTAAGAACTTTTTTCTTTAAAAAGTTCGAGAAGTTCTGTATGAATAAATATGTTAAAAATTATTAATACACCTAAAAAAGAAAATATATTGATGAAAAATAGATATTTTAATTTAAATTATTTCCCCCAAATTAAATAATTTTACGATTGACTAAGGGTGTTTAGAAATTAGAAATTAATGAAGAACTTCAGAGTCACAATCTGATATACATATATCTTACTATATATATCTTACTATATATATATATATATATATATATATATATATAATGTTTAATTTTTTAACAAGTCACACTCAATAGACCCCTAGTAACACAATCTGATAGCTCAGATACGTCCCGAAGAAGTGCGCAAGAAAACAGTCCAAAATTGCGGTAGAAGTGCATAATATCTGTGCATGATTATATAATATCTATGATTATAACCTGTGATAAATTTTTATATATAAATTTCACAGTAGCTTCTTACAGCAGACTGCTGCAATCGTACAGTAAGTACTCGTTCAATCATAGATATTATGCACATCTGTCGCAATTTTGGACTGTTTTCTTGCGCACTTCTTCGGGACGTATCTGAGCTATCAGATTGCGTTACCAGGGACGTTTAACCGCTCAGTAGCAATTAATGATTAGCTCTTACTTTTAGAATTTATAACAAAGAAATCAATGTCGAGTGTCGACAAGACAATATGCAGCAGTTAAATTGTTTTCCTGAACTCGGCTAATGTTATTATTTAATATCAAAAATAATCGCAACAAATGTATTAAAATTGTTAACAAAATAACATGCGTAAACTTAAAACATATATATGCATGTATGTATACAGAGTGAGTTGTTACATGAAAAATTACTTACCTCAGATACTGAATGAATAACAATGATTCTCAAATCCTTAAGATATTCCTGAACCTCCTGAATATTCCGTAATAACTTGAAAAATTACGGAAGTAACGAAAACACGTCCGTTCGGGTTCACGTTATCGCAGGAAAGAACAATATATATAGCACAGAGAAAAACAAAATAGCCGCGCTGGCCGTTGGAAGGAGACTTTCCGTTATTATGGCGGATTTACACTGCACGAACTTCTCCATTAAGGCGGCATAAGGTGTAACCAGCACAGTTGACCAATCAGAATTAGATCGCGTTTTCAACTTGCCAATTGGCAATGTGGGCTATTACATCCCGTCTGGCCGCGCTTGCGTCGATTGTGCGCGCCAAAATATAGAAAGGTTATTATTAAAAAAATATTATTACTTCAGTTAATTAATTATAAAAATAATTATAATTAATCCTTAAGGTGCATACATGAATCTACGGTGTCCGAGCTATAAAGTGATATCTGCTCGTAACAATAAAAGTTGCAAGCCTGTCAGAATTTAAGATATTAAATAAACGATGTTTGTCAAAATGACCATAAAATCGTCAACTATAATGTAGACAGATGTTTCAAGAATTTTTTTACATTTTTTAAAGTACTTTAAGGTAGAGGAAAATAGCGTTGAACGTGACAGACCCACGTATGCACTTAGAAGGTACCGAAAAAACGTATGCACATTAATTAAGGGTTAAGTATTCTAAATTTCCAATTAAATTAAATCTCTTTAATCGATCGACTACAATTGGCTATCATCGCGTCATGACAATTTGACCAAATTGCAAGATTAAATCGTTAAGACATTTCGACCATGGATTTTGGTCCTTCTAAAATGATGTAAATTTGATACTTTTATATATATATGCTTATTTATATTTAAATAATTTAATTATATATAATTGCAAAAAAGTTATATACAAAATATTTCAGATTTCATGCTTCAATACATGCTCAGTACGCTGTACTGGTATGGTACAGTTCCTATTGCGCATATAAACCGAACAGTACGCAGTACAGGTACGATGATGGTACCAGAATGGTACGCTGTATCAGTATCATGTATCTTTTTTGTACTGGTACTGTACAGCTACGCCGTACGCTGACATCTCGTGGCAGTACAGTAACAATACGGTAGCAGTATCTTGTGCGGGAATCGCACGCTTGGTTATCTGGGTACCGAGGACTCGAGTTTTGCCCTCAATCAGCTCGGGAAGCTCCCACAACTCGTCCCCTTCCGTACTCATCCCGGATTCCCGATACCGATCCTTAACCGAATAACCCGTCCGCGACGCTTTTCCCCCGTCCATTAGGGTATAGGGGAGGGGTACAGACAACACAAGAACGTTCTTCACATCACCCTTTAATCCATCACCTCAAGAAGGACTACATTCGCACCGGTAACTCGCCGGTACCGTGGGGAACCAAAACCAAAAGGCTGTTGACTCGAGCAAAAAAAGAAACGGCAATTGGCAAGGTGCCAGCCTATGGGTACCCTTCCAAGAATCAACAAAAACAAAAAAAAAGAATCTTCACGGAACTAGGGGGGTGAGGTGAGGAGAAAAGACCGGTGGAGGGTCCCCTATGGCCGCGCGACCGCTATTCCCTGGCCGGTCGGCCGCGGCTGCGGCTCCGCTGGCGGTTCCTTGGTCCTCGAGGTGCGGTATAAGGCTGGGCTCGCAGGTACTTAGGGGCACAGTACGGGCATCCGCGGAGGGTAACTCCCTGTTCTCCGCAGCCGAAGCAGAAGTCGTGCTCACGGGGCAGGGGACAGTCCGTGTAGCGGTGCCCCTCCTTGCCGCAGTTCCAGCAGCCCGTACGCTGTCCGCGTAGGGCCACCGCCCCGTCCGCCTGGCCGCCCGTTTGGACCGCGGCCTCCCGCCGCTCCGGGGTCCGGCTCAGTAGCTTCCGTTCCCTCTTCTCGGCCTCAAGGAGGCGGTGGGCCTCGTTAACCTGGCCCCACGCCCGGCGTTCTCCTTCGCGCGCGACCTCGACCTCCGTGCTGGCAACTTGGAGACGGCTCCGGAGTCGCGCCAGGTCGGCTCTGGCCTCCCGAAGGCTGTCCTCGAGCCGGGTTCGGTCCGCCATGGCCCTCTCCAGCTGCTCACTCTCCCTCGTCCGTCCCGTCTGCGCCTCGCCGTCCCTACTCACGACGCGCTCGCTCTGGGTCTCCGCGTCCTGCTGCCGGGCCCCGCGCACCTCAGCCAGTGTCCCGGCCAGGTCTGCCCAGAAGCCCGGGTCACCCTGATCGACGGTCCACCACACCCAGGGGTGGTCGTCATAAAACAGCTGCCAAATGAGATAACCTTGGAGGTTCGCCATCGTCTCGGTATCTTCGGTATCTCGGCTCGCTTTCTCCTTCCGTTCGGTAACTCGAGCCCTATACATCGGGGACAGGAAGGTGGTAAGGTTTTAGGTCCTGAACATGTATTTTCCCGACAGGTGATCCGTCCGGCCGCGCAAGCTCGTAAATGACCGGAGAGATCACTCGCTTGATCGTAAACGGTCCCTGGAACTTCGGCGCCAACTTTCCCGCAATGTTCTGTGCCGCAGACGACAAGACATGCTGTCGCCTCAACACTAACTCGCCGACACGAAACCTGCGTGGCCGCCTGCGTAAATTATATTTCGCGGCCTGCTGTTGGTTTGCCTGCTCCAGGTTTTCCGCCACCCACTCCCTAATTGCGGTCATTTCCGCCATTCGCCGCGACCATTCCGCCGGATCCCTCGCCTCCGCCTCGGCAGCGTTCTCGCGACGGTCGCGCAGCGCGTCGGGCGGTATCAATTCGCGTCCAAAATTCAAAAATGCTGGGGAGGTACCCAACGAAGAGTGGCTCGCCGTGTTGTACGCGAAACGGAACCGCAGCAAGTGCCTATCCCACTCGCGATGATCCTTCTCGATGAAGGCAACGATCATGGTTTTCAAGACCCTATTCACCCTTTCCACGGGGTTCGCTTGAGGGTGGTAGGGGGGTACCGTCACGTGTGTTATCCCGTTTTCCTCCGCGAAGCCCTTCATGACCTTGTTTATGAATTCGGTACCGTTATCCGTCAGGAGGGTTTTCGGTGTGCCCCATCGCGATATGATCAGATCCTCGAGTGCCTCTTATATCTTTGGCCCCGTGGCCGCCCGCAACGCCCGGATTTCCACCCACTTAGTGAAAAGGTCTTGGATGACCAAGAGGTATTGGTACCCCGCCTTGCTACGGGGCAACGGCCCGACGATATCCGCGGCGATCGCGGTCCACGGCCCTTCCACCGCGCGACGCCCCATCCAGCCCGCTGGGCTCGCCTGCTCAACCTTTGTTCGCTGGCACATGTCGCACGTCCTGACATATTTCGCCACGTCCCTAAACAGGTTCGGCCAATAATATGAAACGGCGACACGCTGGTACGTTTTCTCAATCCCCAGGTGGCCGGCGTGAGGTGCGTCGTGTGACTCGCGAAGGGCTTCCGCCCGAAGTTCCCGCGGCAAAACCAACTTCCACCGATCGAGGTCCTCCACGATATCCGAAATCACCGGCTTCGGCCGCAAAAAGTATAATTGCCCCTCTACTATCCTCCAATGCGCGAATCGTTTGGGATCGGTAGCCACCTCGTTAAATCGTTTCCGGTACCAAGCGTCCGACGTATCCTCACACTCTGGGACCTCTACCGCGACGCTCACGCTTACGGTCTCGCCCGCCCCCCCCCCCTCGTACATCCGCGACAGCGCGTCCGGCACGTGGTGCAGGGCTCCCTTTCGATATTCGACGGTGTAGTCATATTCCAGCAACTCGAGTGCCCAACGGGCCAATCTCCCCGTAGGGTTCTTTAAGTTATGCAACCACCGCAAACTGCTGTGATCGGTAACGACTGTGAACTTATATCCCTCTAAGTAGGGCCGGAATTTTTGGATGGCCCACACCACGGCCAAACATTCTTGCTCGGTAACCGAATACTTTCTCTCGGGGTCGGTTAGCACGCGACTCGCGTAGGCGATTACTCGCTCCTCGCCCTCCAGTCTCTGCGTTAACACGGCTCCCAGCCCCACCGAGCTCGCGTCGGTTTGCAGCACGAAAGGTTCCTCGAAGTTTGGACACGCGAGAATTGGGGCGGACGTAAGGTGTTATCGAATGCGATCGAAGGCGCGAGACTGCTCAACCCCCCCACTCCCAGCGCCTGTTTTTCTTTAAAAGGCGGGTTAATGGTTCGCTAAGTGTGGCAAATTGCGGTATAAATCGACGGTACCACGAGGACATTCCCAAAAATCTGCGTAACTGTCTCAGGTTTCGCGGAGCCTGGTATTTCAAGATCGGTTGTATTTTCTCGGTATCGGTTGCTAGGCCCCCCTGTCCGACGATAAATCCCAAGTACCGTACCTGTGGTCGACAAAACTCGCACTTTTCGCGGTTTATTGTTAGGCCCGCTGCCGATATTTTGTCTAACACGCGCTTTAACCACGTCATGTGCTCTTCAAATGTCTCGGTCGCGATAATGATGTCGTCTAAGTAGTTAAACGCGAATGGCTCCATTTCGGGGCCTATAAGCGAGTCGAGCAACCTCTGGAAAGTGGCCGGCGCGTTATGCAGACCGTACGGCATTCTACGAAACTGGAATAGTCCCATCCCGGGGACACTAAAAGCGGTGATTTCACGACTCTCTTTAGCTAACGGTATCTGAAAGTAGGCTTGACTCAGGTCAATGGTCGATATATACTTTGCCTTGCGTAATTTGTTCGTGATACCTTCCATATTCGGTATCGCATACGCGTCTTTCTTTGAAATCTCGTTAACGCCGCGAAAATCTATACAAAACCGATATTTACCGTTCGGTTTTTTCACCATAACTATCGGGTTCGACCACTGGCTCGACGAGGGCTCGATAATTCCGGCTTTCAACATCTTATTTACCTCCGCGCGGATGGCTTCTTGAACTTTGGGTGACACTAGATAACAACGTTGTTTAATCGGCGCGTGACCCTCTACGTCGATCTTATGTTCGGTCAGATCGGTCGTCCCCGGGTCTTCCGCTGGAGTTGGCAGCGTCCGTAAAAAAAAATCTAGCCTATCGCTTTGATCTGGTGTTAGCTGTACTAGTCCACAAACCGAAGACGCCTTTTCTCTATCGAAACGGTAGCGATCACGCGGCCTGTCCGCGAAGTACCATTCGGCCTTAGCAAAGTCGAGCGCGATGCCGAATTTCGTCAAAAAGTCCATGCCAACGATACACGGAACCGCTAGATCCGGCAATATCCCGACGGTCATTTCGTGACCTCTCCCCTTTAGACGCATCGGCAGAGAGACATCGCCTCGAATCGCGGTTATCTGCCCGTTCGCCATCCGAATGCGCGCCCCCGTCCCGCACGCGGTCGACACGCCTAGGCTTTCCGCGATCCGTATCCCCTCACGGCCGATCAAAGTGCGGCTCGACCCTGAGTCTACGAGCGCCAATATGGAATGTCCGCCTATACGAATTCTGAGGTATCTGAGGGGCGGTAACTCGTCAGGTTCGAAGGTAACGAACGAGTGCGGGAGTTCTCCCGCATCGGAATTCACAGGTCGGGTCTCGGTTCCGGGACTCGGGGCCGTAGGGACCCGTCCTACGCGCTCCCCCCCGCGTTTCTCGAACAGGTCGGGCAAGTCCTCGTGGTGAACCCGCGCTTACCACACCGGTAACAATGGGTCTGTCGCGGCTCCTTACAATCGCGCGCGCGATGTCCTAACTTTTCGCAGTTCCAACACTGCATATTCGCATCCCCTACACCGATTCCCGCCGCGGCACTCGCAACTGCCGGGTTCGCGGAGACGGTGGCGGCAGCCGCGCCCGCGGCAGCCCTCGCGGCTTTCTTTTTATTCCCGTTCTTACGGCCCACGGCCTCCCCGGCGGCGATCGTAACTGGGGTTTTCGGTCTTCCCTTCGGCGCGTGGTACGCCAAGTCGGGAAAGATGGACTGCTCCGGCGGTAACGGGGGTCGGTAGTACTTATCCGCGAGTAAACTGCGCTCTACCCGCGTAGCCAGATCCTCTAATTCGTGGTAATCCCGAAACTCCTGTCGACGGATCGCGCTTTGCAGGCGCGGTAACAGGTTTCTGTGAGCGAACGTTAACTGCTCCGATAAACTCCAGGGAGGGCTCATTTTACCGAACAACGCGCGTAGGCACGTCAGATAGTCCGCGGCGGCCTCGTGCTCCCCCTGAGTCCTCCGCAGGACC